>PVJS01004926.1:0-24389 GCA_004027185.1 Glis glis | reverse complement strand
AATAGTGTTAACTATATTTACATTGTAATGCAAACAATCTCCAGAACCTTTTCATTTTGCAAACCTGGAACACTATACTCATTAAACAGCAGCTCCCTTTTTTTCTCTCCTCCTAGCTGTTGCTATGATTTTCACTAATTTAAATGCCCCATTTAAGTTGAGTCATACAGTATTTACCTTTTTGTGACTGGATCATTTCACTTCATGTATTTTCATCAAGGTTCATCCCTGTTGTATCATGTGTCAAAATTTCTTATATTTTTAAGCCTGAACAGTATCCCATTATATGGATATACCACATTTTGCTATACCTTGATGTATCAGTAGACACTTAGCTTGCTTCCATCTCTTGGCTATCTGAATAAATGCTGCTGTGAACATATGTATGCTTGATAGTGTTTTTAAGCTAAAATGGGAACAGTTTTATAACTTACTAATTAGGCCCAATGAAATGTGATTATATTACCATTTTTACATTTATATCTAACCCTAAGAGGTTTTCAGAAATTAGTTGAACTAGTTTTTCATTCTCAACTCTCCCACTCAGGACAACTTGGTGCAATGAAAATACTGACCTGAGGCTTAAAGAAACTGGTCTTGATTCCTAACTTTAGTTGTACTAGATGTACAGGCTCTTTTCCTCAGTTCTGTATAAGGACATGATGAGGGGAAAGGCTCTGTAGCAAAGCATCATGGCTCTTAGTTGTCCTTATTTTATATATATATTGCCTTCTGCATGTTCAGTGGGGTTCCTCAAAGTTCATTCTCTCAGTAGCATAATTTCATTGACCTGGTATTGATGAAAAGGAACCGGATATGATCTTAGAACAACAGAGTTCTATGATCTGTAGTCACTTTAATCTTTGAGGCAGTCAGTCTTGTAGATAGTCAAACTTTCTACAGAGAAACATCAAAGAAATCACTAAGGCCAGAGAAACTTTTTTTGCTGGTACGCTCTAACATTTTCTATAGGAAATGGTTTTATAGTCCTTTGAAGCTTATTATTGCTTTATATCTTGCTCAGCATCCAATCCAGTATAAATAATATATGTTCAGTTGACATGTTGGTTTTTTAAATGATCTAGAAAGCCCCCTTATTATAGTGTATAAAGAAGGGGACTTCAGTCTGACAAGTCTTCAGATCTTACTCTCTTATATAGCTAGGACAATGTGTAGCACATGGCAAGTGTTTTAGCAGGGCTTAAGTATTTTCGTGCTAAGAGAAATACTTATTTTTGAACTATGGCACATTATGTGATGGGGCTAGTCACTTCAATTTGAGAAATAAAAAATCTCAAGTACTGATTCAACTCAGGTTACTGTAGTTGTCCTTGTGATTTAAATATAGTAAAATCCCATCGGGGGTTAATGTATAGCACCAAACTGTGATTAAGAATACAGGCTTTGGAATCATGGACTTAGAATCAAATCTTTTAGTGAGTCCATGTCACACATCCATTGAATGTCTGCCATGAACCAGGCATTGTATATTCATGAAAATATCAACCAGTCATTTAAACTCTTATTATTTGCAGAATACCTGTTCCCTAATACTATACCTTGCTATGTTGACTACTTTAAAATATATATGATTATTTTTCTGAATTCTCAATACAGAAGTTTGTATCATCTCATATAACAATAATATGAAGACAAGTTTGCATACTTTTTATTTCCTAAAGTATTTAAGGGGGGTTGGGGTACATCTCAGTGGAAGAACACTTTTCCGGCATGTGCAAAACCTTGGGTTCAATCCCCAGCACTTAAAAAAGGAGGGGGCATTTATGGAGTCAGTCTAAATATGTCTTTTTAAATTTTATTTTTTTATTTCTAGGCTTATCATGGTCATCATCAAGCACTGGAAGTATTGGTACAGTCTTTGTTAGATCTTGATGTGAGAAATAGTAGTGGAAGAACACCCTTAGATCTTGCAGCATTTAAGGGCCATGTCGAATGTGTGGACGTACTCATTAATCAGGGAGCCTCAATTTTAGTAAAAGATTATGTTTTGAAGCGAACACCTATACATGCAGCAGGTATGCCAAGTACTATGCTTGATATATTTACCACTTTCCACCTAATGTTCTTTTTCAAGTTTCTAGTGTATAGTACCATCCTGGTCATTATCTTAAATGTTTTTCCTTTAAATGGTCAAATTACTGTATGCTCAAGGGAAAACCAACAGCAAGACTGTAATTACTTTTGAAAATCATTACCTGAGACAAGCGTGGTGGTGCATGCCTGTAATCCCAGTACTTGGGAGGCTGAGACAGGAGGATCACAGTTTCAAAGCCAGCCTCAGCAACTTAGGTTCTCAGCAACTTAGCAAGGCCCTGTTTCCAAATAAAAATAAACTAGGGCTGGGAGTGTAGCTAAAAAGATAGAATGCCCCTGGGTTCAATCCCCAGTACCACCAAAAAAAAAAAAAAAAAACCAACAAAACAATCATCATCTCTTAGAAATTGGGTTTATGTAATAATTTAACTTCTGAAATACTTTATCACAAAACAGTACAGTATTTATTACTATCTGATAGAAGTTCTTTTAGACTGGTGTGTGCTCTCATTTAACAACTGATAAATATTTTACCAGTGTACTGCATATGTAAACATTTAGCCAAAGCCCAGTGTGGTGGTACACGTTTGTAATCTCAGTACTTGGGGGGCTGAGACAGGAGGATTGCAGGTTCGCAGCCAGCCTCAGCTACTTAATGGGCCCTCTACAACTTAGTGAGACCCTGTTTCAAAATAAAGAATAAAAATAGGGCTGGGGGTGTAGCTTGGAGGTAGAATGCCCCTGGATTCCATCCCCATTACCACAAAAAAAACATTTAGCCAGAGCCAAGCATGGTGGCACACACCTATAATCCCAGTACTTGGGCGGCTGAGACAGGAGAATAGCAGGTTCGAGGAGCCTCAGCAAGTAGTGAGACTCTCATCAACCTCGTGAGACCCTGTTTCAAAATAAATAAAATAGGGCTGGGGGTGTAACTCAGAGGTAGAATGCCCCTGGGTTCAATCCCCAGTACCACAAAAACAAAAAACATTAAAAAAAATAGCCAAACAAAATTTATAGAGCACCTACTTTATGTAGGAACTACTCTGGCTTGTAATTTTGTGATGTTGCAGACAGATGAAAAATGCAAAGATTTGTAACAAAGTTGTTGAAATGACTTGGTACCAGCTGTGTGTCACTCACTAGAAGATGCAAATTCACAGCTCAATACAGAATTACTGTAAGGCGGTATTTCCTTTAAATAACCAAGACTGGTACAATTGAAGACTTTTTAGCTAAGTATTTTTCTTATCCCCAGAAGGCTATCTTTATTCATTTCACTTAGTCTGTATTTATAGTGATCTTAAGAACACGTTCAAATATATGACGAATTTTATTTGTAGTCCTTTTGAGAAACTTACATTTTAGAGGACTGTAGGTAACACCCACTGTTGTTCTCAAAACAGCTTTTTAAAACTATCAGATATTCAAGAACAGATATTCAGGAACAGATATTTTAATAATTGTTTCAATCCCCTAATAAATGTATATATTTAAAAACTGCCAGCCAGGCAGGGTGGCACATGCCTGTTGTAATCCCAGTACTTGGGAGGCTGAGTTTTGAAGTCAGCCTCAGAAACTTAGCAAGATCCTGTTTCAAAATAAAAAATAAAATATAGCGCACGCTTGTAATCCCAGTACTTTGGGAGGCGAAGACCGGAGGATCCGGGTTCGCGGCCAGCCTCAGCTCTCTCTCTCTCTCTCTCTCTCTCTCTCTCTCTCCCCCCCCCTGTCTGTCTGTCTCTCTCTCTCTCACTCTCTCTCTCTCTCTCTCTACTTAGTGAGGCCCTCCGCAACTTCGTGAGACCCGGTTTCAAAATAAAGTATAAAAAATAGGGCCGGGGGTGTAACGCGGAGGTAGAACACCCCTGGGTTCAATCCCCGGTACCGCAAAAATAAATAAATAATAAATAAATAAACAAACAAACAAATAAATAAAATATAGCTGGGGGTATGGCTCAGAGGTAAAATTCCCTTGACTTCAGTCCCCAGTACCACAAAAAAAAAAAGGGCTGGGGTTGTAGCTTGGAGGCAGAGTGCCCCCTGAGTTCAACCCCCAGTGCCAAAAAAAAATTGCCATGTGGTATAAATAAGAGGTCGAAATGCTGTCACCTCCTGCTATTATGAAGAAGAGCAAGGTTATATATCAGTCTATAATTAGAAAAATTATAACTACAGATTACTTCCAGAGATTTTGTTTGTATGTTTGTTTTTTTACTTTTGAGCTACACTCCCAGTCCTATTACATTTTTTGTTTTGAAACAGGGTCTCGCTAAATTGCTGGGGGCCTTGCTTATATTTTATTTTGAAACAGGGTCTCACTAAGCTATAGTGCACTGACCTCAAACCTACAATCCTCCTGTCTCAGCCTTCCAACTACTGGGATTACAGGCATGTGCCACGCATCGCGCCCAGTTGCAGAGCTAATGTAAAACTTTAATAGGTCGGTTGTGGTGGCACATGCCTATAGTTCCAGTACTTGGGAGGGTGAGACAGGAGGATCGTGGGTTTGAGGACAGCCTCAACAACATAGCAAGACTCTCAATAACCTAGCCAGACTCTACTTCCAACCAAAAATATTAAAAAGGGCTGGGGATATATGGCTCAGAGGTAGAATGCCCCCGGGTTCAATCCCCAGCACCACCAAAAAAAAAAAAGGCTTTAATGGAGTATTTGCATCCTTAATAGATAAATATTGACCAAAGGCATTGCCGTATGGTCCAGCATAAGAAAAAAGAACTGCAGTTAAATGCCAGCCTTGGTTCTATAGATGGCTTTCAGATTCAGAGATCTGCTAGGTAGCATCTTATTACTAGTAGTCATGAGAAGAACACTTGAGTTTTTTTCTGGGGGTTAACCAGTCTTTTTCCATAGTGACAGTATGCTTGGTGTTTTGGGTATTAAACTTAGATCACACAAACACTCAACAGTAGCTACTGTGCACTGAGTGTAAATGAATCAATTAAAAAAAAAATGATGGGACAAATAAGATCTCCTTGAACCATCCCCACCTATTATGACCCTGTTGTTTATTACTAACCTAAGAGAGCTCCTGGCAGATTGTAGCATACAGTGTGAACGGGGTTGGAAGGAGCAATTTTGAGCCACAGATCTTAATAACTATTAGAATTTAATATGTTTGTCAGAAAATACTGTAGAATATTAGACACCTAGCTTCCTTTTACTAGTTTTTCCATCTTTTTTCATCAGGAATAGTGAAAGACATTCCTTTTGTATCATTATATATTTCACTAAGCTTCAGACTTTTTGTACCTGAATTTTGTGGGAGATTTAACTTATTTTGAAAACCTTCTATTTCTTTTGGAATACTTTGGAGGTAGAGAGTATTCAACCCAGAGGTGCCCTACCACTTGAGCTATACCATCAGTCCTTTTATTTTTTATTTTGAAACAGGGTGTCGCTAAGTTGTCACACACTGTCCTCAAACTGTGATCCTCCTTTCTCAACCTCCCAAGTACTGGGATTACAAGCATGTGCCATTACGCCTACCTTTCTTTGGACTACTTCTACTTGCCCATCTTATACATTTGATGGATCTTTTTTTTATTTTATATTTAGCATTTGGAATTCTTTCAGCTATAAGTAACAGAAGACCAAACTAAAAGTAGCTTAAGTGGCAGGGGTTTGGCTCTCACATTAAATAATCCAAAGGCAGATACAGAGAGCATTTCATTATGATTAAAAGTATTGCCTAGAGACCCTCTAGATTTCTCACCATCTCATTGGTCAAATTTGGATACATTGCTCACCTTATAATTGATCACTGTCAAAGGAGAATGGGATTGTTGTGATTGACTTCATTTCATCCCTTGACTGGAGGTAGGTCAACCCTCCGTGACCCAGAGCTAAATACAGTGAGCATTCTATTAGCATGGCAGACGTTGAGGGATGGTGTGAGGAAGGCAGCCTGCTGGCTGAGATTTACCACAAGGAATTCATATCTATTCCGCTTTAACAAAAAAAAGCAGTAGAAACCTACTCTGTGCATATGTTTTTCCTTCTTGCATATTGAATTCAGTGAAATATCTCAAAATTATATTCTAGATGTGCTCTAAGATGGATGTTTTCTATTATATGTAATTACTGAAATTTTTAAATTTCACTTTACAGCAACAAATGGTCATTCAGAGTGCTTACGGCTATTAATAGGAAATGCAGAACCACAGAATGCTGTAGATATTCAAGACGGAAATGGACAGTATGTTTCAATAATTTAAAACTATTAAATTACTTTACAGATTAAATTTAATTAAACTAAAATTTTTAAATTTCTTTTAAAATGTTTGACTATTACAGGTTGATCCCTATTTTATTAAGTCTGTCATAGTAAACATCAAATAATAAAAGCACATTTAGAAATCAGGCCATGACATTGTTTACTTGTTATTTATAGAATACCCTCTTAAGAGATAGCACTAAAGATATTCCTGTTGTTGCTCAGGACACCTCTGATGCTGTCTGTTCTCAATGGGCACACTGACTGTGTATACTCACTACTGAACAAAGGAGCAAATGTAGATGCCAAAGATAAGTGGGGAAGAACAGCATTGCATAGAGGGGTAAGCCAAAATACCTCATTTCTTTTCAAAAAGCTTTTATGACCTCATGTCACCTAGAGCTGAGCTAGGCTATGTTAATTTTTCTTAAATTTCTACCAAATAATCTTTACTGCTTTTTTTTCAGTGTCTTTAAGTTCTTGAATGCTGATTTTGAACAGTTATAATTCATAAGCTCTAATACAAAGACTAATATTATTCTAAGAAAAATTTTAATCTAAAATCTTGAATAGAATTAAGACTTTTTTGGCTTTTTTCTATTAACTATTTTCTTACACATTTTATCTTAACCTTTTCACCTTTGAATTAGAGGTATCTCTAGTCTTGTTTTTCATATTACTTGTACTTTGAGAAAGTAGCTACATTTAACTGAATTTTTAAGCTACTTTTCAACAAAAATACTGAATTAAAATAATCTTAATTGATAGAAAGATATAGGGAGTGTGGACTTCAAATTTTTTTAATTAGCTAAAAGTTGACATATAATGACTAGTATATTTGACTACACACAAATTTTTTTCAGGCAGTTACAGGCCATGAAGAATGTGTAGATGCATTACTTCAACATGGTGCTAAGTGCTTACTACGGGATAGCAGGGGTCGGACACCTATACACTTGTCAGCCGCCTGTGGACACATTGGTGTTCTTGGAGCCCTTTTGCAATCAGCAGCATCTGTGGATGCAAATCCAGCCATAACAGACAATCATGGATATACAGCACTTCACTGGGCTTGCTACAATGGTTAAGTATACAGATAAATACCTGCATTAAGTGCTTATTATGTACTGAATAGAGACAACTAACTATAATATATTCTGGTATTAATGAGAATAATATAAGGCAAACTTAAAATGTAAGATTAGTAGGAAGCCTAAGAATAATCTACTGTATAGTTAGAGCTCACTCCTGTCCTTTGTCATGCTAAAAAGCCAGGACAGTAGCTATCAAAGGTATTTGAGATAAACCATGACTTTTTTTAAAGTTTTTCTAAGATCTTCAATATTTTGCATTTTTAGGAGGTTTTATAATATTTCCTCAATATCTCTTATATAGTAGGCTTATATTTTGGTTCTATTCTTTTACTTTATAAATGCCCTTATATTAGGAAAAAATAACCAAAGTAGGGGAAACAATGAAAGCCATCACTTTCCAAACTGAAATATGTTTCCCAAGCACACTGAAAGATCTCTGTATCACCACTAGCATGCCTGTTCTGCATTTTGAAGTAATAAAATCTTAGCAGATCTTAAAATCTTTCATAGGTTAACTTTGCTTCATGGTTAGAACAAACTTACTTTTAACTTTCTAGAGGCTTACAGTCACAGTTATCCCTTTTATAGGTAGACTCACAAAACATCATTCAGAGAAGCAGAAAGCTATTTTAAGATATCAATGTTAAAATGGAGTTTGGTTTATGTCACTAATTTAAAATAATTTACAAGCCAGGCAGGGTGGCGTACGCTTGTAATCCCAGTACTTGGGAGGCTGAGACAGGAGGATCGCAGGTTTGCGGCCAGCCTCAGTAACTTAGTGAGGCCCTCTGCAACTTAGTGAGACCCTGTTTCAAAATAAATAATAAAATAGGACTGGGGGTGTAGCTTGGAGGTAGAATGCCTCTGGGTTCAATCCCCAGTACCATGCACAAAAAAAAGAAGAAACATTTAGTATGAACATCAGTCCTAGCAAAATTTGTGCTTAAGGCTTTAGCAGGCAAATAAGAGATTTTTAAAGTTTGTTATTAATTTCACTGTTCCATTGAGATTAATGTTGTGACAGCATGCTCACAAACCCATAATTCAAGTGTAGCATCTATTCTGAAATCAGCTCAGTACCTTACCAAAAGAGTTGAGGTTTTCTGTCTGTAATCTGTTTCATGTTTCTTTCTCTGGGAGCCTTTCTGACAATGTTGTTGAATTATAGGAAAGAGGAAAAATCTGAATCTTAGGAAATTATAGCTTAAGTAAATGTTTTCATAAGTATTTCCTAGATCGGATATTTCCGTTTTTATACTAATTCTTGTGCCACAGTTCATTCTTTTGCTGTGAGGAAGTTTAAGGCTCTTCTCTGTTGAGGCCTCTTCTGAAGGATTGTCCTATGATTAGTATTGGTCATCTTTCAACTGATAGAACTATTAAAAAAAACTTGAATAGTTAAATCTATTGCAAATTCAAAAGCTTGGTTTGGTCTGTTTCCTTTTTACTATTTTTATCCTTTTATTTTGAAACAGGGTCTCACTGAGTTGCCGAGGGCCTCATTTGATTTGTTTTTATAATGTAACTCAACATTTTACGACTATGAGGAAACCCCAAAATATCTAATATAGTGGGAAAGCATCCACAGATGTGAATATTTTTTTCTGGAAAAAGTCAATGAGTTAAAACTGTTCTGAAGCAGACTTTTTATTTTTATTTTTTAATATATGAGTGATAACCATTGGGGGAAAAAATCACACTAAGTAAGGTATTTTTCCTCAGGTGGAGCATTTTGTTATATATATGCTGTTCTGTCCTTTGGGGAGTTCCTCTGTATTAGAACATTTCTTATCAGGTCTATATGTAGAACATTATTCCTACTCTTTCACTGCTAAACTGAGGCTAAGTACATTTTATACAAGAGTCAAAAATTTACACAAACTACATGCCTGGTTGCCATTTAAAAATCAACAGATGTTTCTCATTTTCAGACTGTAACAAAATTATGATGATTCTGAATTGAGCTGGAAGAAATTAAATGTGTGTTGGTTATATGCAATAAGATACCAAATAGTCTAAAATTAATACCATATTTATAGCCAAAAGCCTGCTCTATAATTTGGCATTCTGAAGGAAGACTGTATAAAATGGTTTTACTTTAACTAGTAATTAGTGTATGGCTGGAAAGAAAATTGAAAGCACTCCAACAGAACAGAGAACAACCTTTATCTCAAAATTCAAATGAAATAATGGCCAAGTTTTAAGGGGAAAATTGGCTATACATACTAAGCTTAAAGTTCAAAATTTCAAGCCAGGTGGTGGCTCCCACTTATAATCCCTCTACTTGGGAGGCTGAGACAGGAGGATTGCAGGTTTGAGGCCAGCCTCAGCAATTTTGGGAGACTATGTTTCAAACTAAAAAATCAAAAGGTTTGGGGGTGTAGCTCAGAGGTACAATGTCCCTGGGTTCAATCCCCAGTACCACAAAAAAAAATTTTTTTTTTTAAATTTTATGTGGAATCATTTAATCACAGAACATAAGAGTATTTAGATTACCTCCTTTGAGCCAGGCACTGTGGCACACACCTGTAATCCCAGCACTTGGGAGGCTGAGACAGGAGGATCAAAGGTTCAAGGCCAGTGCACAATAACTAAATGGGACTCTGCTTCAAAATAAAAAGGGCAGGCCGTGCCTGTGCGCACCCCCAGACTGGCCTTGAACTTGCAATCCTCCTGCCTCAGCCTCCCAAGTAGCTGAGATTACAAGCATGCACCACCACACCCAACAAGAAGCAATATTTCATTTTTTATTTTGAAACAGGGTCTTGCTAAGTTGCTGCTGAGGCTGACCTCAAACATGTGATCTTCTTGTCTCAGCCTCCCAAGTACTGGGATTACAGGCATGGACCACCACACCCAGCTAAAAGTACTAGGGAAGGAGGGAGAGGAGAGGGACATATTTCATTGTTGATAATATCACAAAGATTTTTTTTAAACTAGTAATCACATCAAAACCCATAATTGGAAAGATCGACTCATTTATGGTACACTGTGAATACTGTGAAACTCTTTGGAATGTTAAAGAATAAGGTTTCTATATATGCTATTAAGGAATGGCATGTACAGTTAAGTAAAAAGCAAGTTACAGAACAAAATATCTCATTTGCATTAAAAAAGAAAGTATGTGTGTACAGTATAGAGAGCTGAACTGGGAGACCAAAGCAGGGACTTGTACTTTTTTCTTTCAGACACTTCTGTGTATGTGCCAATATCTTTTTTGTATTTTAATATCTGGTTCTCATTATCTATTTAGGACATGAAACATGTGTAGAACTTCTTTTAGAACAAGAAATTTTCCAGAAAATAGAAGGAAATGCTTTCAGTCCATTGCATTGTGCCGTGTAAGTAAAGCCAGAATGAATCAGAATTGATCTAAGTGTTCTAAGAAATACACCATTGCTGTGAGAGTGATCACCTTGTTACCTTGCACAGGATAAATGACAACGAAGGTGCTGCTGAGATGTTAATTGATACATTAGGTGCCAGCATTGTGAACTCTACAGATTCAAAAGGAAGGTAAGAATTCAACTATGTAGTATATATGTAGTTTTTCTTTCAACAGGAAAACAATTTTAACTACTAGACAAGTTTGTGAGAAGCCATAATTAAGTGAATTTTGTAGTTGCTAGTATATATTGTTATAAAATTTTTGCATTATACAATGGTTGCATACTTACGATTTTTAGCCAGTCTTCCTCTTTTTAAAATGTAAAGATTTCCCCCTATTTTAAGAAGCATGTTTCTACCCCAGAGATAGTGTTTAACAAAGTTAACAGTTTTCTAGACAGGAATAAAGGCTGGAAAAACAGTCCCATCACTTGTAACAGGTAGTAGTTTTGAGTTCAGGATTTTTTTCATTCAATTTTTCTTAAATGATGTAATATTACTTTAGCAATTTTATAATTGATCCTTATTTTAAACTAGTTCTAGTATAATTAAGGTCTTTTATGTTATTGAAAGTACAAATTTCTCTGGCAGAAATTAGTAAACTCCATTGAACCTATTTGTACCCAGGCGATGACTAACTACTGTAAACCCTTAAAATCGCTTATAATAAATTAAGGAGTAATTTTTTCCAGTGTATGTAAATTCAGATTTAGTCATGTGTTTTAATTTCTGTGTTGCAGAACTCCTCTCCATGCAGCTGCCTTCACAGACCACGTAGAGTGTTTACAGCTGCTGCTCAGCCATAATGCTCAAGTCAACTCTGTGGACTCCTCTGGGAAAACACCCCTTATGATGGCTGCAGAAAATGGACAAACAAACACAGTTGGTAAAGCAACTGTTTAGCAATTTTTTTCTTCTAAGCATATAATTATTAATTTTTTTTGTTTCTTTGGTACTGGGGATGGAACAGAGGGACTTTCTACCCCTGAACTACACCCCCAGTCCTAGTTTATTATTTTTTTTTTAAACAGGATCTCACTAAGTTGCAGAGGCTGACCTTGAACCTGCGATCCTCCTGTCTCAACCTCCCAAATTTTAGAATTACAAGTATGTGCCACCATGCCTGGCTCTTCTAAGTATATATATTTGCTTGTATATAACTTAGATCCCAAGCCTGACTTCCACTACCTCACCACTCCTAAGATATAAAAGCTTATACCTTAGCCGGACATGGTGGCATGCCTGTAATCCCAGTACTTGGGAGGCTGGAGGATTGCAGGTTCAAGGACAGCCTCAGCAAGTAGTAAGACTCTTGTGAGACCCCGTTTCCAAATAAATAAAATCAGGTTAGAGGTGTAGCTAAGAGGTAGAATGCCTCTGGATTCAATCCCCAATACCACCAAAAAAAAAAGGCGTTTTCCTGCTTGAATCCACACTTTCATTTAGGGACACAATGGCTTTTGTTGTTGTTGTTGTTTGTGTGGTACTGGGAATGGAACCCAGGAGCATTCTACCTTTGAGCTACACCTCAGCCCTTTTTTTTTTTTTTTTGCAGTACTGGGGATTGAACCCAGGGGCATTCTACCTCCGAAGCTACACCCCAGCCCTATTTTTTTTATTCTTTATTTTGAAACCAGGTCTCACTAAGTTGGGGAGGGCCTCACTAAGTAGCTGATGCTGGCTGTGAACCTGAATCCTCCGGTCTCAGCCTCCCAAGTACTGGGATTACAAGTGTGGGCCACCATGGCTGGCTGGCACAATGTTTTAATTTGCCCTTATTGATTGAAGAGTACTTTAGCAAGGCAATGTAACATAGTGGAGCCAGGCATGATGGCACACACTTGTAATCCCAGTACTTGGGAGGCTCAGGTAGGAAGATTGCAAGTTCAAGGCCAGCACAGTAATTTGGTGTGAGACCCTGTTTCAAAATTAAGAGAAATAAAATAAAAAGAACTGAAGGTATAACTCAGTGTTAGAGTGCCTCTGGGTTCAGTCCCACACACAAATAAAGTAACATAGTAGTCAAGAACACTGGCTCTGAAGTCAGATTGCCTGAATGTGCATCCTAGGTCTAGCTAAGTGACCTTATGCCTCTGATTTTTAATTTATAAAATGAGAAAAATAATGGTACCCACTTTGTAGGGTTGTTGTGGGGATTATGTAAATTACTATAAATCCAGAACACATAAAGCAGTATTTGAAATTTAGTAAGGACTCACAAAATGTTAATTGCTGTTAATAGTACCTGTGATTTATACAAGAATATAATTGCATACAATGTGTTCATAAACATAAAAATTGATACATTTTTTTCCTCCCAGAGATGCTGGTTAGCAGTGCTAGTGCAGATCTGACTTTACAAGATAACAGTAAAAACACCGCCCTCCATTTGGCTTGCGGCAAGGTATGTACACATTTTCTGGACTTATTTCCATTGTTAGTATCAGCAGTGGCATTAACATTTTTTCCATTTCACTAAGATGAATAGAGCTAGGAAGGAACCAAACCTCTCTAATGATTATTGACGTCAGGTTTCTTGAAAAATAAAACAGTTGGCTTAATTACATTTTAGAACACAAGCCTGAACATAATTACTGCCTTCGTTACATTTTAATTATTCTTGTCCTCTCCCTTACTCCTCACTCCTAACATATGTTTGGAAAAATATTTAAGAAATTAACCAGGAAATTTCATGGCATTTGTATGGACTAGGGACTCTCTATGGATTGTAAGAGTATACACATTTGTTTTTAATGGTACCAAAGTTTTTAAGAGTTATTTGCCACAATTTTAGGGTCATGAAACTAGTGCCTTGTTAATCCTGGAAAAGATAACAGATAGAAACCTCATCAATGCAACCAACTCAACCTTGCAAACGTGAGTACTTTCAGTGTCTGGTATAAATTGTGTTGTCTTTACAATTATTAAAAATGACAAATGCATTTTTTTCAGCATATGACAAATGGAATATGTCTCAGTCACAAAAGCGGTTAAAGAGTAAAGAATATTTTGTATAATTTAAACTTGTTCTTGAAATCATCACAATTAAAAAGCTTTTGGACTGAAGTTTTGTTAGAACATTGATAATAATGGTTTTTTTTGCATCCCATTTACCCACATAATTTTCTGAAGGAAAGTAGTACTTTTTTGTGTATTTTGTAGAAATCAACTGTAAAAATGATATTTGATATCAATATTTGATATCAATTTGATAACAAATGAGGTAAGGAACTTTATATGTAGACCCATAGAGCTAAAGAAGTTTCAGAAATAATCAAATACAATCATATGAGCGGCAAGCCTCCAGGTTGACTGACAGAGTTCTTAGATTTGTGTTTCCTGTCATCTTCCATTTTCATTTGCTATTCTACTTCAAGACTTGGTACAGAAAAAAAACTTAGGTTACTGGTTCATGTTCTGGGGTCATTCAAGATCCTTTGAGGATCCAAAAATTAGTCACTGGGCCTATAAGCAGTTTTCAAAATCTATTAGTATTTGTGCTGCTGCAATTTAGTTTTTATTATATACTGTGTTATATATGTTTGTCAACATTGTGCCTTAAAACAACTTAAGAGTTCAGTTTCATAGGTTAAATCCTTTTAAACATTGAGTCTGAAAGTAATAAAGAAAGTAATAAAAGTGAGTGATTAAGGTGGGATCTTATAATGGGGCCCATGGCTAAGCTTCTACACATTGAGGAAGTGTGACAATACATTACCATTACACAGAAGTTCTGCTGACCCCACCTCCATCTTCATTGCTGTTAGGACTGAGTGTCCCAAGTTTGGGTCTTGCAGTCACCACAACTTGGCAAATTGCTCTTTGACAGCCAGGTGTGTGTCCATGTGTATGCTCATATCTCTATACATACAATTTTTCCCCCAGACCTCTGCATGTTGCTGCCCGAAATGGGCTAACAATGGTAGTTCAAGAACTTTTGGGGAAAGGAGCAAGTGTACTCGCAGTAGATGAAAACGGTAAGTGGTTTCTTGTGTTCTCGTCCCTGAACCTGTATGTTGCCAGAAGCTTTTATCTATTTTGCTTTGCTTTTCTGTACTAGGGATTGAACCCAGGGCTTTGTGCATGCTAGGCAAGCATTCTACCACTGAGCTACATCCCCAGCCCTTCTTTACTTTATTTTGAGACAGGGTTTTGATAACGTTACCCAGACTGGCCTCAAACTTTTAATCCTCCTGCCTCAGCCTCCCAAGTAGCTCTAATTACTGATGTGTGCCACCATGCCCACTTAAGCTTTTATCATTTATGGTCTATATTTGAAGTAAAAGAAACTTGGATTTTTTTTTAATTGGGCAAAGAGCTAAAATAAATACTTGGTTTTACATTTTTGGCAAAAGAATAAGGGCAAGAGAAATAGGAAAAGTACATGTAATAGATGAATTCAGTACATCTGAATTCACAGATGATCTGTTAAACCAAAGTTACTGTTACTGTTCATTTTAGTAGCCAGAGATTCTTGTTTTTTCACCAAATATTTATCAAAAGCATCAGAGAGAGAGAGAGTGTGTGTTGTGTGTGTGTTGTGTGTGTGTGTGTGTGTGTGTGTTGTGTGTGTGTGTGTGTGTGTGTGTGTGTGTGTGTGTGTGTGTTTTGCTTGGGATTGAACCCAGGGGCATTCTACCACTGAGCTATACCCCAGCCCTTTTTATTTTTGAAACAGGGTCTCCCTAAATTGGGAACTTGGGATCCTCCTGCTTCAACCTCCCAAGTACTGGAATTAAAGACATGCACCACTTTGACTGACTATTAAGTGTCTTATTTTTTTTTATACAAAGCAATTTTATTCATACACTAGATTCTGCCCCCCTTTGCCTGCTAGTGAATATCACTTTAATAATTCTTCCCTTTTTATATCCTGCAATAAAGATTTTTTATTCGCTTCCTCAATTATTCCTCTTCAGTATATAAATATTAGTTCTATCATCTTCTTAAAAAAAAAACTTTTATTAATCCCACCAACTGCTACTATTTCTCTGTTCCCTGTTATAGCAAAACTACTTAAGAATTAGCTTTCTGCAATCAGACTTTTGCCCCACCACACTGCAAAACTATTCTCATCAAAATCACCACTGCCCCTCCATGATGTTATCTCATTCCACTTGGCAGATCAGCTTTTAACAAAACTGATTACTCCTTTTCCTTTGGTAAACTTTCTTTTCATTGCTTTCAGGATCCCACACTTTCATGGTTTTCTCCTACTGTTAATCCTTTTTCCCTTCCCCACAGCCATCCGGATCTTAGTTGACTACAGTTCCCCTCATTGCTCAGAGTAAGAACCCAAGAGTTGTGTTTGACTCCTCTAATACCAGTATATGCTTCATCAGCATATACCATTGATTTAATCTCTAAAATATATCCAAAATCTACCCACTTTTTTCTCTATTGCTACCACGTTGGTAGATCCTTTTGAGAGGCTGAGACCGGAGGATCTGGGTTCGCAGCCAGCCTCAGCTACTTAGTGAGGCCCTCCACAACTTAGCGAGACCTGGTTTCAAAATAAAGAATAAAAAAATAGGACTGGAGGTATAGCTCGAGGTAGAATGCCCCTGGGTTCAATCCCCAGTACCACAAAAAAAAAAAAAAAACACTTGAAGCTGGGTGTGGTGGCGAATGTTTGTAATCCCAGTACTTGGGAGGCTGAGACAGGAGGATTGCAGGTTCACGGCCAGCTTCAACTACTTGGTGAGGCCCTGTCTCAAAATAAAAGAATAAAAAATAGGGTATAGCTGGAGGTAGAATGCCCCGGGTTCCATCCCCAGTACCGCAAAAAATAAAAAAATAAAACACTTGAGAATATACTGGGTTCAGTGATACATGCCTGTAATCCCAGTACTTGGGAGGCTGAATCAGAAGGATCACAAATTAGAGGCCAGCCTTGGCAACTTAGCAAGACCCTGTTTCAAAATAAAAAATAAAAAGGGCCAGGGGTGTGGCTTGGGGATAGAGCACCCCTGGGTCCAATCGTCCAATCTCCAGTAAAACACACACACACACACACCCCACACACCACACACAATGACAACGTCTTTCTCCTCTAAATTTCAGTTTGCCCATAGTGAGTTACAAGGTCCTCCACCACATTACCTTTCTGATCTCATTTCTTGTTCTTCCTTCTCTCACCAGCTCCTCATCTGCTCTGGCTGTTTTCTCTGTTTGGAACATTCTGCCCCACAGGCATTCTTTGACTTAATCCTTTGCCTGTTTCAAATTTTAGCTCAAATTGATCTTCTCAATAAAACCTATCCTGATTACCCTATTTGTACTACAACTTGCTATGTGCCCCACCAGCATTTTCAGTCCTTGTTAACCTGCTTTATTCTTCCTTGTTTCCATAAAGCTCACTAAGTAGCTGAGGCTGGCCACGAACCCGGATCCTCCGGTCTCCGCCTCCCAGACTACTGAGATTACAAGCGTGCGCCACCACGCCCGGCAAGAGGGAACTTTTTAATCTGTGAGTGTAGAAGAGACAACATGAAAAGAGTACAAATACTGGGTCAAATAACAAGGGATTTGTACATTAGAAAGGGAAGCAAAGCCAGGCGTGGTGGCACACGCTTGTAATCCCAGTACTTGGGAGGCTGAGACCGGAGGATCGGGGTTCGTGGCCAGCCTCAGCTACTTAGTGAGGCCCTCCGCAACTTAATGAGACCCTGTTTCAAAATAAAGAATAAAAAATAGGGCTGGGGGTGTAGCTCAGAGGTAGAATGACCCTGGGTTCAATCCCCAGTACCGCAAAAAGAAAAAAGAAATGGGAGCAAGACTAGAGTGGGAAAATGAGTTAAAAGTTACAGATGAGGATGGTAGCCAGAAGTGAGGCAAAGGCATTAGGAAAGAAACGAGGTAGATGGTTTATAGAGCTCTTTGATAGTAGGCTCCTTGAGACTTGGTGAAAGAGTGATGAGGTTTGATGTGTGAAGGAAAAAGTCTCATGCCATTGACTTGGGGTGCGTGCATAGAGGAGGCATCATTAATTGAGGCAAGAAAATAGGAGGATAGAGCTGAGTTCATTTGGAAACTCCAAATAGGCAATTAGATAATTGGACCTGGAGTCCAAAAGCAAGATGTAGGTTAGACATAGAGATTTGGGAATCAGTATATATAGTTCTTGAAATCCATAGAAGGTGAGGATATCACCTAGAATGACAAATTCACGTTCAACCAACATTAAAGGAAACTTTCATTATCCGTAAATTACATTTCAGGAAATACAGCTACTATGTAGATTAAAGTGCGAAACCTAGGCCAGGCGTGGTGGCGCACGCTTGTAATCCCAATACTTGGGAGGCTGAGACCAGAGGATTCGGGTTCACGGCCAGCCTCAGCTCTACTTAGTGAGGCCCTCCGCAACTTAGTGAGACCCTGTTTCAAAATAAAGAATTAAAAACTAGGGCTGGGGGTGTAGCTTCGAAGGTAGAATGCCCCTAGGTTCAATCCCCAGTACCAAAAAAAAATAAATAAAGTGCAAAACCTAAAATGCTAACATATACAAGATATTTGGGCACATTATAAGAACACTAAATTAATCACTAATACCTACTGATGATGCAGATCAGTGTTAGCCTTTTTTGTGTATGTGTGCAGTACTGGGGCATTCTACCTGTGAGCTGCACCCCCAGCCCTATTTTTTATTCTTTATTTTGAAACAGGGTCTCACTAAGTTGCGGAGGGCCTCATTAAGTAGCCGAGGCTTGCCGCAAACCTGGGATCCTCCTGTCTCAGCCTCCCAAGTACTGGGATTACAAGCGTGCACCACCACATTCAGCTCATTTTTAAGATTTTGTATATCTGATTTTATCCTTAGAAGATATTGAAAGCCGGGCATGGAGGCACACGATTATAATCCCAATATTTGGGAGACGGAGACAGGAAGATCACAGGTTTGAGACCAGCCTCAGTAACTTAGTGAGACCCTGTTTCCAAGTAAAAAATAAAGTCAGGCTGGGGGTACAGTTTGGAGGTAGAATGCCCCTGGGTTCAATCTCCAGTACCACCAAAAACAAAATACATATATGATAATAAAATTCAATAATGAGGGTAAACAGTGGTGTCCTGGGTATCTTCTAACACTTTACAATGTTTAATATTAATTATGGTCCTAAGCTCACAATATAGTAAATACCAATCTCATTTTATAATCTTTTTTAGTGATATGGTTATAAATTGCTCCAGTAACAACAGGGGTTGATGATTAATTGAGCTCTGGCGTCTAAATAGAGATGAAATGAAAGGACCAGTACATCCTGTGCCTTCATTCTAAAAATGGGGTCAATGATATTTTGGAAGAGATATAACGTTATATTTGCATGGAATGTCCTAATACAGCATGGATGAAAATATGAAGAACTGAAAACAGCCAAATGCCTAGTAGTTAAAATGTATGAACTAAGGTATAATCATACAGTGAAATACTATATAACAGTGAAAATGAACTGATTGCAGTTAACATATAACACACATAATGCTATGCAAAAGAAGCCAGATATAAAATAATATGTACTATATGATTCTGTTGCTGTTAGGTACAAAAAAAAGGTCCAAACTAAACTGTAATGTTTATGACCACAAGTAACAAGGAAATAGTTAAAACTTGGAAAGATCAGGATAATGGTAACTATTGTGGAAGAGGAAAGGGTTGTGATCAGGGCATATGTGGGGCTTTGGTATGCTGGTAATGTTTTCTTTCTTGACTTGGATGGTGGTTATATGAATGTTTTGTGATGAATCATACTATTTTAAAACAAATATGGCAGCTGGGTATGGTGGCACATGCCTGTAATCCCAGTACTTGGGAGGCTCAGACAGGAGTACCACAGATTCAAGGACAGCCTCAGCAAGTAGTGAGACTCTCATCAACCTACCAAGACCCTATTTCAAAATAAAAAATAAAAAATAGGGCTGGGGGTATATCTCGGAGGTAGAATGCCCCTGGGTTCAATACCCAGTACCAAAATAATTAATTAATTAATTAATTTAATATTTGCTGCTAAATACCTGTTGACTTCACATGACTAGTAAATGTGAACTAAAAGTTCCATTGAAACTTGCCTTCACACATGTATTCCCACCATCTTCTCTCCTACTCCATCCTCAAGGCTGGGTCTTGTTCCAACTGAGGTACCACATGTTTCTTTCTCAGTTTGGTCATACTATATTGTAGAGCATTATGTCTAAGGTCAGCTGTCTTCTTAAAAAAAAAAGTAACAATTACAACATATATTTGTCTTGGCTCAGAGGTATTTAAAGTTCACCTGTTTAGTTTACCTATTGTTTTTCTTCAGTGGACTCTGACCAACCCTCCCCCTGCCAAGAGAAAAGTTAAATCAACAACCAAGTATCATTCATTCACTACATTATTTTTGAGCACCTGCTCAGTATCTTGTTCATTTGCTTTTTCAGCATACAAGAGTTTATTTACATAACTATGAATTAATAAGCCTCTGCTCACCATTCTAAAGGAAGATTAACTGATAATGTGTTTTTTTGTTTTGTTTTTCTTATAGCCAGTATTTTTTTTGTGAATTCAGTTGGATATGGATAAGTTGTGAGATCTTAGGGAAATCATCCATCTTTATGCCTCTTTCCTCTTATATTTAGTCTGTAAGGTCTCCTTCCACCCTACATTTCTGACTTTTTCTTCCTCCTCCTCCTCTCTTCTTCTTTTTTTACTTATTGAAAAGTTTTGAATCATCCTGGATAAAACAGTTTGTTAAAGCCAGGCATAATGGCGCATGCCTGTAATCCCAGTACTTGGGAGGCTGAGACAGGAGGATCGCAGGTTTGAAGACAGCCTCAGCAAGTAGTGAGACTCATCAACCTAGCAAGACCCTGTTTCAAAATAAAAATAAAATAGGGCTGGGGGTGTGGCTCGGAGGTAGAATGTACTGGGTTCAATCCCCAGTACCAAAGAAATATAAATAAATAAAACAATTTGTTATAAGCCACATAATTTAAACTGTCTAAAGTTGAAGGTCCTTAGGCTTATGTACATATATTTAGTAAAATAAGTTTCAGGATGTTAATTTTTTTTAATTTTATGTTTAATTCTAGGATATACCCCAGCTTTGGCCTGTGCTCCCAATAAGGATGTGGCTGATTGCCTGGCTCTCATTTTAGCCACCATGATGCCTGTCTCATCAAGTAGCCCTTTATCATCCCTGACATTCAATGCCATTAACCGTTATACCAACACCTCAAAAACAGTCAGCTTTGAAACCTTGCCTATCATGAGGAATGAACCTAGCTCCTATTGCAGTTTCAACAACATTGGTGGGGAACAGGAGTACTTATACACCGACGTTGATGAGCTCAATGACTCCGATTCTGAGACCTACTGAGAGGCTGAGCCAAAGGACTAAGGAAAGAGGTCTGACACTAAAGTTGCAAACTGCTTTTACAAGAAAAAACACTTTCTTCTTCACATACAAATGCAACCTAAGAGGAAAGATCACACAGCAAATGTAAGAAATGCAACGACATTAGAAAGAAGAATTTTAAAGGCAAGTTTTGCAAAAGAAACTTCTAGAATCTTGAAATAGACTTGACCAGAGGAAAACACATTGATGTCAGATTGCTTTGTGATATTGTTTAATTTGGCCTTGCAGTGCCAGAAATAATTTGGGACACTGTGCACCCTAACCTGCTTACACAAGCAACACTATTGTAAAAGAAGAGATAAGGACACTAGACTAAAGTTTTATCAATAAAAATTCAACTAAATTTAAAGGCAATAAAAGTTTGGTATAGTAGGCATTATGTGCACAGCAAATTGCCAAAGGACCAAATAACTTAAAGATTTTTTAATAGAATGCCATTTTGTGGAAACTGGAGTAGGTGGAATGAGACATTATCTAAACCAAACTTCAATATTTCCGAAAATGAAGCCGAGATTTGGTTTTTAAATGTTGATTTTTTTTTAAAGAAAACATCTGAAAGCCTTCCAATACTGTATTAAACCATGAGAGAAAGCAGATGTATTTTTGCATTTTTTCTTTTACATAAAAATTTTAAAATTTCAATTTTTATAATATTAGAATTGAAAACCAGCTGACTGGGTGCAGTATGGGTGAAAATACTTGTGAAATAGACATGAGATGGATTGGGGTCAGGGCTGTTGCCCACTTTTAAATGGTTCAGGTTTAAAATTGAACTATTTTTGTTTGAAGAGGTAAAGAATTTCCTAGGAAAAATTCATGAAATAAAAAAGCAGATTATTTCACCCTATTGCAACTAAGTGGCCCTGGGGAGTGGAATTTTCAACTTCACTACTTTGGATGGTACAGCTTTGTCATTTATGTTACTTTTGTACCTCCACAAAGGGTTGGAGGATTTTTTTGTCTCATTTACTTTGACCTTGAGTTGAAAAAGTGTTGACTCAAAAGGAAAAATTCAGCCAGGCGTGGTGGCGCACGCTTGTAATCCCAGTACTTGGGAGGCTGAGACAGGAGGATTTGGGTTTGCGGCCAGTCTCAGCTACTTAGTTAGGCCCTCCACAACTTAGTGAGACCCTGTTTCAAAATAAAGAATAAAAAAATAGGGCTTAGGGTGTAGCCCACACGTAGAATGCCCCTGGGTTCAATCCCCAGTACCACAAAAAAAAAGGAAAAATTCCCCCATTATGAATTAGTTAGACATTATCAAGACATTGACAAAAGATATTAGACATTATCCCTTGAAAGGCATTTCTGTATTGGGCAAGATTTAAAATACAAAAGCCTTAAGGTCCTATTTAGAGTAACTTGTTTGTAACTTGTTACTATTTGGAGGGAGACGTAATTGCCTGCCAAATTGAAGACAACCTTTCAAATAACAAAAAAAAAAAAAAGAGAGAGAGAGAGAAGGCTGACATTTAGTCTTTTAAATAACACTTTATGTGGTTCTGCTTTTGCTGTAATTGTCACTTTCCCAGTTTTAAAAAAAAAACTGATTTCATATATGTAGGGGGTATTAGAGGTCTGGGTAAAGTTCCATAAATTGCAACAAAATGATACCCAATTTCATTTTATCATTTTTGTATTGTGAAACTGGAAACTTTATGACATTGTAAATTATCAGCTGGTTTTTCTGAATATAAAGTGTGAAAACACAGAACAGTATTTTGATCTATTTGATAATTTTGTGGGTTTTTTGAAGAATTAATGAGCATGTACATAGAAATAGTGACTGCTTGAATACTGTATTTACTTGCACTCTTTCAGTACATCAAGATTCCTGTATATTTTAGAGTATAATAAAACACAGATGTGAGTTGTATTTAATGAATAATGTATTTGTATCTGTGCATATTACCTAAAAATCTATACAGTTTTTAGGGCATTGACTATTAGATTTTAAGCATTTTTCTAAAATATTTGCAAAAATTATAAATATAATCCTCCATCTTTTCTTTATAATATAAAGAAGTCCTAATTAATCCTTCCTAATTATTAGCAGTAGGAAGGTAAATATGCATTTTAAAGACAGTAGACTACATTTTCTACTGTATCTTTTGAAAAAAACTCAAGAGGATTCTAAAAGTATACATATGTGTGCTTTCTCTTTCCTTTTAGGAATTCTCTTCTGAATTCCCTGAGGGAATTTTCTAGAATCTCAGAATTGAAAGAAACCTGAGGTTCCTCCAGTCTAACCTCTTAACAAATGCAGGAGTCCCTTCTACAAGGGGGATCTTTCCACCTTGGATACTTCCAGTGACTCTACCTCACCAGGCAGTCCGTTCGGTTGCTGAGCAGCTCTAACTTAGAAAGGCTTCTTTAGAAGGAGTTATCATCTCCCTTTTGGTAACTTCTGTCCTTGGGCCCAGGTTTGTCCTCTGAGAGAATGTTGGAAGGATGAATCTCCCACCCTCTGCCATGTCTTCTCTTTCACAGGCTGACTCCTTTGCTGAAGTGATTTCCAGAAGGACTCATTAGACACACTAGTAGATTTACCACATCTAATGAAACCCAAGGTGTAGCTATAAAGTAACAGGCTCTTTTTAATTTATCCTCACACATATTAGAACTTAGATCCTGCATCACTTTATGTAAATGATGCTATTACTAAAAAAAAAAATTTGTGTGGTGATTCTTGGATTGCCAGCCCACTAGGAAAAGGATTCCATTGTTTTGTAATCACATGTGTGACAGTCTGTCCCCCAGCTTGAGCATCCACTTTCTTTGGTGCACACTTGATGAGGGGAATTCTGAAGTACTGTCCCAGGTAGTATTTGAACTACACCAGTATTTGGAATAAGGACATGGACTATTTGAATGAACAGACATGACGCCACAGTAAGTTCCTTTATAGTTACACCTTGTGTGTCAAAAGCATTGGGGCCCTGTTCTGTCGTGTGTTTTATCTTCACACAGAATGGAATGGCCTGTTTGCTTTCTTTAACTTCTGCATGAAAGGTGACATCTGACATATTTGATGTGTATTATAATAATAGCTTCTGCTCAAAAATGACTTCGGGGAAGTGGTGGTAATAGCAAAGTCCTCCTTTAACAGAACATTCAGCTCAAACAGTGCCATTTAGTTCAGGAAATCTCTAAATGTAGCTGTAAATGTGGGGGTTAATTTGGCTTATATTGGACCTTTTAAATAAAGTTTTTTAATGCAATAAA
>PVJS01004925.1:0-66636 GCA_004027185.1 Glis glis | reverse complement strand
CAATGAGTATCAGTTTGGTGTTAACATACATGCACACAGCTCTTGGTGTCCCTCCCCCTGCCTCCCCCCCCACATGTAACACTGAGAATGATGTTGGTATAATCTCATATGTACACATTGTTTATGACAGTAATTCCATAGATTCACTTCTTTCTTGGCCTTCCCCTTCCCTTGTATCCCTTCCCTTGCACTACTGAGGGTTCTCTGTTGTCATTGGAGTCACTTTTGTGTCTCCACTACTCCCTAGGTTGTGCATATTAATGAAAACATATGTCCTTTCTTTTTTTGTGATTGGCTAATCTCACTTAACATAATGTTCTCCAGATCTTTCCATTTTCTTGCAAATGCTGTTATTTTCTTCTTCTTTATTGCTGAGTAGAATTCCATTGTGTGTATTTCCCATAATTTTGTAATCCATTCATCTGTTGATGGACATCTGGGTTGGTTCCATAATTTAGCCACTGTGAATTGTGCTGCTATGAACATGGGTATGCATATATTACTGTTGTTTTCTAGTTTCAATCCCTTTGGTATGATACCCAGTAGTGGTATAGCCGGATCATATGGTGGATCCATTCCCAGTTTTCTGAGGAATCTCCATACTGATCTCCCTAGTGGTTGAACTAGTTTACAATCCCACCAACAGTGTAGAAGAGTCCCAATTTCCCCACATCCTTGCCAACATTTGTTGTTGTTTGACTTCTTAATGCTTGCCATTCTAATTGGGGTCAGATGAAATCTTAGAGGAGTTTTGATTTGCATCTCCCTGATTGCTAATGATGTTGAACATTTTTTCATGTATCTATTGGCCATTTGTATCTCTTTTTTCATGAAGTGTCTATTCATTTCACTTGCCCACTTCTTGATCGGGTTGTTTGTTTTCTTAGTATAAAGTCTTTTAAGTTCTTTGTATATCCTACATATTAGACCTCTGTCAGAGGGATAGCTTGCAATGATCTTCTCCCATTCTGTAGGCTTTCTCTTTAAGCTCTTGATGATTTCCTTTGATGAGCAGAAGCTTTGTAGTTTAATGCTATCCCACTTATTAATTCTTGTTTTAATTCCCTGTGCTTTGGAGGTCTTGTTGAGGAAGTTTCTACCTGTGCCTATATGATGGAGTGTTGGACCTATAGCTTCTAATAATTTGACAGTGTATGGTCTAACTTCCAGGTCTTCGATCCATCTCGAGTTGACTCTTGTGCAATGTCTGTAAAATTTAAAGTGCAGTGATAGATTGTAAGTTAGATAGTGGTAAATCTAAACTGAGTTATCAAAATTATTTTGGGTACATAAGGGATCAATTTATTGATACACTTATTCCATGCATCTTTGATGTGTAATAGTGGATCTTCTTATATTTTAGTTTACACATAGTTTATGAACCTCACAACAGGACAATTCAGTTTATCTCCCTCCTCCCTTTAAGGTTTCTCTCACATACTGTACTTACACATATGCGAAAAATGCCAAAATGCATTTAATTACTTTTCAATGGGCATCACCTATCAGAGGTTTAAAAATAAGGAACAAACTCTCATATGGATATCCATGTAAATGTCAAATTTCTTTTTTTATATATGTTTTTATTGGTGCATTCCACTATGGAGATCAGTGTGGAGATTCCTCAGAAAACTGGGAATGGATCCACCATATGATCCGGCTATACCACTACTGGGTATCATACCAAAGGGATTGAAACTGGAAAACTACAGTAATATATGCATACTCATGTTCATAGCAGCACAATTCACAGTGGCCAAATTATGGAATCAACCCAGATGTCCATCAACAGATGAATGGATTACAAAATTATGGGAAATACACACAATGGAATTCTACTCAGCAATAAAGAAGAAGAAAATAACAGCATTTGCAAGAAAATGGAAAGATCTGGAGAACATTATGTTAAGTGAGATTAGCCAATCACAATAAAAGAAAGGACATATGTTTTCATTAATATGCACAACCTAGGGAGTAGTGGAGACACAAAAGTGACTCCAATGACAACAGAGAACCCTCAGTAGTGCAAGGGAAGGGGTACAAGGGAAGGGGAAGGGCAAGAAAGGAGTGAATCTATGGAATTACTATCATAAACAATGTGTACATATGAGATTATACCAACATCATTCTCAGTGCTATATGTGTGGGGGGAGGCGGGGGAGGGACACTAAGAGCTGTGTGCATGTATGTTAACACCAAACTGATACTCATTGTGATGTGATGGTATTGGCACAAAAACAGACACATAGACTAGTGGAACAGAGTAGAAGATACAGAAACAAGTCCACAAACTTATAGCCAATTTGATTTTCGACAAAGGTGCCAAACACATACGTTGGAGAAAGGACAGTCTTTTCAACAAATGGTGTTGGGAAAACTGGTTATCTACCTGTAGAAAAATGTCAAACTTCTGAACCTGCTACAACCTTCTCAGGCCAGTGACTTTGTCCTGACACACTGAGGACTGCACTGGCCAAGCCAGATTGTGCATCCGTCTGGTGAGTCCAGCTATGCTGCCACCTACGTGAATTAGGTGATTGTGGGATTCATAGGATTTTCAACTTTGCAAATAGTTCTAGCTCTACATCATTGCCCTCTCAAACAAAACTACAAACTCTTATGTGTGCCTGCTTTACTTTGTAAGATTGTAAGCCTCAGGCATCCTCCATAGGGAAATTTTGACTCAAACTTTCATTCAGAAGTTTTCTTTTTCCTCTACTATTGGAGTAGGAAAATATTAAAAATTAATTTCTGCAGTCAATCTCTTTGTTATTGCAGGATTTTTGTACCATATTGAAAAGGAAGAATTGCTGAGTGACACATATTAAATGTTTATTGCTTATATAGAAATTAGTCTTCATTCCATAAAAGTAGTAGTAAGACGTGTTCTCCTTATTGGGAAATGTGACAATTTCCAGAACCTGCCCAGAGCCTAATGAAGGAATTTTCATTCATATCTTCAGAAAAAAATTGCCTTCTTTGTTTATTATATTTCTTCCCTTATAAACATTTTTGTGCAATTTATCACTAGAATATGGTTTTATCTTGATGCTAATTAGTCCTTTATGCCCCAGATTTCAATATGATAATTTACAAATTATTTCAGAATTCATTTATAAAAATAAATATACATGTGAGAAATAATAGGTATCATGTAGAAAGAATTAAGTTGGAATTTTAATAAATGTGTTACTAAATCAAACTATTTTAAATGAACTCATACCTTTAAATATGAAAAACCTTACTATAAAAATTCCTCAACTCTTATGACAAACTCAGTTAATGATTGATATTTCCTGTATATGGTAGCTTAGTAGTTTCATAGGTAAGATTTTTAGATACAAGAATAGTATTTCCATTATCCATGACTTGCTTTTGAAAGTAATGTCCAGTGGTTCTTGAATAGCATTGTAAATTACTCAGCCAATCAGCAATACGAGGATACAAGATAACTTCAGAGACATTATAAATTTATGAAATTTCAAATATGTATTGGTTACCTTATATGGGTGACTTTAATGTTAATACATTTAAACAAAAATAGAGTTTTTCCATGCATATAAATTGAGAAATTATTTTTGACACTTCTAATTTAGAACAGTCCTGGTATAAAAGTGAGAAATGTTAATGTCTCTTTCTTCTTCCTCTCAAATCTACATAAAGATTTATCTCCCCACTAAATAAGGTAGAGTTATCAATCATTCATGCCACCAAATGTCAGATGCTAAGAACACTCCATGCAGTATGATTTGATCCTTTTGTTGTTCAAAATAAAACTAATTTTATCTGTTTGAAAAAAGAATAAAATAAAACCTTTTAAAAATAATATCCTCACTAAATAATCACTTAATAATAGGATGATTCCAAAGGCAATAAAGCAATTCCTTGTCCAAAGACTAAAGAAGATTTATTTTTTTAAAAGTGTACAGATAGATTCATTTTATTTAGATGATGTTTTATTTTATAAAATAAAGTTTGAGTTTTATTTTTGGTATTTGCACATGTGATGGGTCATTTCTTTGGTCTCTTATTTTTCCTAACTCTTTTAACTTTACAATAACATTTATATATTTAGCTCTCTGTTCTTAGCTGTGACTAAGATTTGACAAATATTTCACTCCTTCTATAACAAATGATGTTTGCTAGATTTATTTGGTCATTTAAATTTACTATATAGAAGCTCGCCAGGGGTTTAGCATTTTGTAAATGCGTAAGTTCAAAATTGCCCTCTTAGACTTTGTCCTCATGGATTTCTGCTAATGGGGAACTACACAGTGATGAGGCAGAAATGTCAAGACCTTGATTATCTGTACTTTTTAAAGAGGTCATAGCACTTTTCCCAAGGAAACCATAGTTTGCTAAATTTGACAACTTTAATATTGAATTTTAATTTCCTTTTTCAGCCTCTCTATTGTATTGTTTATTTACCACCCATTTTAATGTAGGGATAATCTTATACAAATGTTCCTCATATTTCTTTATTTTGGCTATCTAAAATAGAAACAGACTCTTAACCTAAAGTTATCCATCAAAAAGAATGTTGTTAGAACAAGATGAAATGGACAAAGACATATATTTTCCTAATAATTTCAAAATTTTAACTCAAGAGCTCTACTGAAGATGTTCAGGTAGATAATATGATATTCCCAATAAGAAATAGGTTATAAAATGGAGGTGCATGCTTAATTTTTTAAGATTGAGATCAGATTTTATTTGTAAGCATGACTATAATAGTTTAGCTTTTAAAGTAGTTTTAAGTGATACAAGATTATGACTTTTAAGATCCTTTGGATTAAAAATGGTGTTCAAATTATATTGTAACTTTTTTTTTGTTATTTTTGTAGTTCCTGGAAAAAGGTAATATTTTATTGTAGTATAATTTTGCACATCTGTATTTCTTACTAGGAAATGAGAAAATCCTGATTGGCAACTTGGATTATGTCATATTTGCAATAGAATAAGCAAAGGTCCAAAACAGATATGATGGTTGCAAGTTGACGCTCTGGCATCAATCCTAGTATGATACGAGAATAATAAGCACTTACGTCCTGCAAGGGGAGACAGCTGGTATGGCAGAAATATATGAATAAATTACTAACCCCAAAAAAGAAATGTTACAAGAATGAATACAGTTTTTTGATAATAAAAGTCTACTTTTTAAGCTAAACAATTATAGTCATTCATACAAATAAAATCTGATCTCAATCTTAAAAAAATACACCTCTATTTTCTTATTGCTTCTATTGTATTACCTTCCTGAACATCTTCAGTAGTGTTCTTGGGTTAAAATTTTGAAATTCTTGGGATAATATTTGTTTTCATCCATTTCATCTTGCTCTAACAACATACCTAGGGCTGGATAACTTTAGGTAAAATTCTGTTTGGCTGATAAGGGACTATAGGTTGTTAAGTTGAATAACTCCCTGTGGAAGTTTTAAAATTACCCAAATGATATTACCCCAAAATGGCTAATGGCTATGTTATTGTTAGCATACCTTCACCATGATACAGGAGACGCTAGGTCAAAGACTCAACCCACTTCGGCACATCTCCCTTGCCATGAGACATCAGGCTTGACAGTGGCAAGCTCGTCTTACATCTCTACAGGGCCAACATCACCCATGCCAAGCTCTTTGCAGTCAACCTGAAGATCATGGGTTTTAAACCATTCCTCTTTGTCTACTGACATGGTTTCAAGCTGTTATGGTTATTTATACAACGTCCCCTGAAGAGCTCTTATATTAATGTTCAGAGTTGATATAATTAAGGCATAAGGGTTGTAATTTCATCAGTAGATAATTCCATTGTAATGGATTTACTGGGTGGTAACCTAGGCAGGTGAGGTGTAGCTAAAGAAGGTCAGTCTCTGGGGGTGTGACCTTTGGAACTGTGCTTATATATTTGAATCCCCTTGCTTGCTTTATCTTGCTTCTGGCCTCCGTGATGTGAGAGCAGAGGCCTTACTCTCTCCCTCTGTCTACATCCTGCCACCATGACAGGAGTTCCTCAGACTCGGCCTGACATGGAATTCACCTCTAAATCTCCAAAAACTGTAAGCAAATAAATCTCCTTCCTCTAAATTGTGTGGCCAGTTGTTTTGGATTGTGGCAGAGAGAATGTTGACAGAGACACAAGCTCTCCATGCTTTTTGGTTCTGTTGGAGGCTCCCTAAATCCCTGGACTGCAATATAATCACTTATTTAGGCTTCCGATCACCATGTAGGAAAAAGAACCTAGAAGACATGGAGACCCACTTATTGCTATTCTTCTCAATGGTTTTAGTCCATGCTCAACTACTCACCAAGATCTGGTTGAACTTTAGTAGGTACATTCAATTCTAAAAGTAGTTACTGGGCTTATATTATGCAATAAGGCACTCTGCTATACAGTGATAAAACAGATATGTTTCCTTTCTTATGAAGCTTATAATTTAGTAGGGAAGGAAAGTACTTTTATAGTGCATAACTTTTCATTATAAAATAGTAGCTTCAAGTACAAAAGCCATTCAGAATGTTATTCACTTCCCCAATGAAGAATGATGTCATAATATTGAATAGGATGTTTGTTTTGCTTGTTTTCATGCACAGTACTTTATCCTCCTCTGGTTCCTAACATTCTGCCTTGAGAATAACTGGAATTACACTTTGGTTGCTTCCCAGGCAAGGGGCTAAATTCAACCACTTATTTTATATACCATTGCTTAAGTTGATGGAAAATAGTTTCCTGGAGTATCTTCCCAGTGTTTACGACTCTACAGTAGCATTATGTATTTGTGACTGTGAAAAAATTTATGATGTAACCTAACAACCAAATGGGCTTAGTTTTAACAGACTACTTTGGCATAATATTTCAACATTTCATATGTGACAACCCAGCAGATTATATTTACTCTAGAGCTGCATTTTTCATGACAGATCACTATTATAAATAGTGATGTTAAGTGCCATTTCTCAGTATTCATTTTTCAATAATCTCATCACTTACTTAAAATTTATTGAAAGCATGGAATAAATATAATATATGAACACAAATAACATATGTGAAGAAAAACATTTTCAATAAATATCTGAACACAAATAACATATATGTGAAGAAAAATATTTTCAATAAATATATGAACACAAATAACATATATGTGAAGAAAGCAATTTCATTGTACATAGATGATGTTGAATTAAAATTATATTAAAAACTCCTTGAGCTTAAAAATTAATTGAAATAATAAATAAGTAAGTCAAAAATATGCTAAGTGGAAACCAGTCTAAACATTTATAATATGCAGTCAGCACTGATCATGTCTATGAGTAAAATAACAAAATCAGTATAAATACCTGTAAACCAACTTTCAGGTATTCTAAGATGACATGACTATGGATTATATATTATAAAGTTTATAGAAATCTTTTATTCATTGTATAACACAATTTCAGTCCCTAGTATTACAGAGTTTTAAAAGTTGTGTTTAGATATTAAAATTCTAAATGTACCATTTAATCAAGGTACATTAAGAGAATAAATTCAAATGAATGAAAAATTTGGGTAAACATATACAATAAAGGTATATGAGCCCCCCTAATCCGAGCAGGAGCAGGTGAAAGTAAATGATGGGGGTCTTCTTGATTTCCTTACATGGACCCTATAGGGTGTGTACACTTCTGCCTTGCTTTCACTGTCGAAGGCACTTACTACTTAGATCAAGATGTGTGTAGAAAAGCCTGGAAAAAAGAATTTACACCCACAACACAGTTCACATTTGTCTTGGGCTCTCTTAGAAGAATACTCGATCTCTCTGTACCTTCATGTTTTCTTTCACATGTCCCTTGATCATATGGAAGGAGTCACCAGTCCCTACTAATTCTGTAAGCTTGGGAGAAACAGGATTGTCAGATTCAAGCTTAAGATATAGGAATTCTAAATTGTCACAGACATATCCCAATATTCAGTGATTACATAAACGATTCATTAATGTACCAGTGTTTTCTGCTTAATTTTCTGACTTTTAAAATATTCCTCTATTTATATGTCTCTATATGATGTATTTTCTAGTAAATATCAATACATCTGATTATTAAAATAATAAGTAATTTAGTTTAGACACATTTTTATTCTTTTTTTTTTGTGGTACCAGGGATTGAACCCAGGGGCATTCTACCTCCGTGCTACACCCCCGACCCTATTTTTTTATACTTTATTTTGAAACCGGGTCTCACGAAGTTGCGGAGGGCCTCACTAGGGGGAGAGAGAGAGAGAGAGACAGGGAGAGAGAGAGAGAGAATGAGCTGAGGCTGGCCGCGAACCCGGACCCTCCGCCCACATTTTTATTCTTAATAATGGCAAAGAGTTCTCTAAAAAGATGGATATATGTTGGTTTAAAAACTGTACAATAAAAGACTTCCTCCATCTTCTTTGTTTTAGACAATTTAACTGAAACATATTTATGGTGTTTCAAAATTATACTGAGAATAAAAATTTATTTCTATCAGCAAAAGTGTTATTTTCCACAAACATATCAGTGTCCAATTAGGATTTGCAAAAAAATGAAAATGATACATGTAACATTTGCTAAATTAAGCAAATCAGAGAAGATAATTTTCAACCTAAATGAATTATTATGGATCAAATGATTGAAATGTAAAGATCTAAAAGTCCAATTAAGGATAATTTAATTAGTAATGGCCTATAATTTAAAAGAAAAACTAATTAAAGTAAGAAATATTGGCACTAAGATGCTTTTGTAAAAAGTTGATTTGTTCTACTTGTTTTTATTGTTTATTTTAACCTTCTTTGGGATGATATAAAAAGAGCAGTTATCTCAAGCTGTTTGATAATAACAGATGTTTAAGTGCTTAAACCCTCAGAGGGAAAAAAAAATGACAGATGATTAAATGTCACAATAAATTTCTTGAAAATGGGGGAATTTAAGTTCCGTAAAAAAAAAAAAGTTATGCTTTTAGTCTGGGTTAGCCAAGAGAAAGCTTAGCAATTTTAAAATGCTTGTTTATAATGAGGCCGAGATAAGCTCAGTTGCCCTTTCCTTATGGTAACTTCTCGAAGAATTAGAGCAAATTTTAAGGGGTTTGGTTTATGTAGGAAGATAACTTTTCTATGGAGAAGTGGGCGCATTAAGAAAGTAACAAGTTATCCGTTCTAGGTAACAGCTAAGCAGAATCTAAACAGTCTCTGATTTTATTTCGTATCCCCCCCAGAATATACCCCACTGGAAATTCCCTCCAAGAAAGGTGCAGGAAACAGGCAGGATCACATTGGCATGTTTTCATTGAGTCCACAGACTAACAACACCTCTGGGGGGCTGAGAGAAGCTTTGCCATAGGATTGAGATTTTAAAATAAAGGCTGATTGCATTAATATGGTGTTATGCAGGTTTTTATTGGTGCATTATAATTACACATAATCATGGGATTCGTTGTCATATATCTGTGCATGAACATAACATAATTTGGGCAATATGGTTTTAAAGAATGCTGTTTTCCCTTTATCTGAAATTGCATACATTATAAAATGAAAGGAAACAGGCAAATTACAAGCTGAGTAAACAGTTATTATTACAATTCATCCTGTTGCTCATTCACTTAACAAATTATTATTGACTTAATGTAAGCCAGGCCCTGGGCTATATGTCTTTTTCTTATGAAATAAGTTATGCACCCTAAATCTCATGGGTTATAAAAAATGAGTTATTATCTTAATAGCAATGAAAAATAACACATAGATGCATGGAGTCAACATTTTCTATCAAACATTATAAAATTATTGATTTTAATATTGTTATATTTATTGTAAAATAGTTTGACGGGTTTCTACTGCCTTCTTTACAAAAAGATTAAGAAAATAGCAATAATTATTGTGAGAAATATGCTAATTATAACTGTACAAGGAAAAGAAAGTATATTTGGTGAAAAGGATTAAATGACCCAATTAATTAAATTACAAGTTTGATGATAGAACTAGATGCCTGCTGCTACTATGAGTTTAGTCAGGACTCTGCATGACCTGCGTATCGATACATTGTTTCTAGGTTCATAGATTAAGGGACTAACCTGAAACCACTTTTTTTCTTCTTTTCTCTTTTTCAGGTACTGGGGATTGAACTGAGGGCCGTGTTACTTCTGAGATACACCCCCAGTCATATTTGACTTTTTATTTTGAAACAGGGTCTCACTACATTGCTGAGGGTCTCACTAGGTACTGAGGTGGCCTTGAATCTGCAATCCTCCTGTCTCAGCCTCCCAAATCCTGGAATTGTAGGCATGCACCAACAAGCTCAGTTTAAAACCACTTTTCTATGGGTTATTTCTAGATGTATGTCTCTGTACCTTAATCTTGGCAGATTTCAATCTAAACTTGCTATTGGGCTAAATATCTCCCCACCTCACCTTCCTGCTCCCCATGTCCTCCCTGATCAAAGTGTGGCCTGAGAACCAAGGTCACCAGTTACCAGCATCATTCAGGTGCTTCTTAGAAACGCAGGTTACAACTGCCCCAGGAAGGAGCCAAAATCTGTATATTAATAGGATCCTCAGGTAGTAAGTATGTACTGTGCACTAAAGTTTGACAAGCACCAGTGTATATCCTAATGAATTACAGAGACATTTTCCAACTGTACAAGCCAGAAAGTTAGGTCTGGTGCTTGAAACATTTTGTTGCTTCCCTGCCTTGTCCAATCAATCACTTTATTCTGTGATTCTACATATCATATTTAGTCTCTCATTCTGTTGTGGTTATTCCCACACTCAGCATAATCAATTCTATTTTTTTCTTCCTCAATTTTTCACTTCCACTACCATAATCCAAAGTGAATTCAGATTATGTTCACCTTGTGTGGTAGTCAGATTTTCATTGCTGTGACAAAATATCTGAGACATACAACTTAGTGGAGGAAACAAATATTTTGGTTCTTGGGTTCAGAGGTGTTTGTCCATGGTTGGTCTACTCCATTGCTATCGGTTGGTGATGAGGCAGATCTTCGTGGCAGAGAAGGCAGGGTGAAGCAGAAATGTTCTCGTTATGGTGATGAGGAAGCAGAGAGAGAGAGAGAGAGAGGCAGAGAGAGAGAGAGAGACAGAAAGACAGAGAGAGAGAGAAAGAAAGGAAGGGATTGGAGGCAAGAATTACTCTTGCAGGATGTGCCTTCAATGACAAATTTTCTCCAACTAGATCCTACCTCCTATAGTTCCTACTACCTCCCCAAATACTATCAGCTATGAACCCATTAATAGATTAATTTATTCATGAGGTCAGGGCCCTCATGATCCAATCGCTTCCCCAAAGTCCCACCTCTGAATCTTGCTGTATTGAGGACAATGACTTAGGCCCATGAGCCCTTGGGGGACATTCTAAATCTAAAGCATATCAAACGCTCAGCAGAAAGTTTCTACTACTCTTTGCTTCTACATTTGCCAGTCCCTGGATTTCTTCTGTACATACTAATCACAGATGTCTTCTTCAAAACTATATCTGATATTGTCCTTTACAGTTTAAAATACTTCAGTGGCTACCATTGCTTTTATGATTATTGAAATAACTAATAATGTGCCCTACGAAGCCCAACAAGATCTCGTCGCAGCCTCCTACCACACTCCCTTGTCTGATCCAGCCTCACGATTCTCTCTCCAAAATGGGCTTCTTTCAATTCTTTGTAAACATGAAACTATCTGCCACATCAGAACCTGATATATGGTGTGAGTGTGTGTGTGTGTGTGTGTGTTTTCCTTTCTTAGAACACTCATTTTCCTTATGTTTATCTAAATAACTCATATCCACTAATCACTCAATATAATGGGAAATTTCAGAAGCAGTTCAACAGAGACCCAAAGAATTCTTCCCTTGTATTCTATGACACCATGTTGAACTTATTTCCATGTGTATTATTCATGATTGAATATTTGTCTCCCATAATAGACTGAACTCTGTAACGATGGGTACCACCGCTCATGTTTTATCATTGTAGCCCCAGGCTCTAGTAACTTAAGCTGCGAGTACTTTATCTTCGCTTTTTTTTAAAAAATATGATTCAATTATTTTATTTTCCAAGATTGGAGGCAGAAGCTAAATACATATTTATGGTTTATCCCACCAACTTTTCTAGAGGGGTGTTCTATTTCTAGACGGAGTGAATGGTTTTACAGCATGAGAGGGTTCAACATTTATATTTTTGTGTATTAAGTATCTACTGTTATTGAGAAAACTACTAATTGGTCTATAAATCTGTCTTTCTGCTAATACCATGATGTTTTGGTGTGTGTGTTGTATGTGTGTGTTTTACTGGAAATTGAAACTAAGGGAATTCTACCTCTGAGCTATACAACCAGCCCTATTTTTATTTATTTTTTAAATTTTGAAACGGGGTCTCCCTAAGTTGCTGAGGGCCTCACTAAGTTGCTGGAGCTGTCCTGAAACTTGCCATTTTCTTGCCTCAGCCTCCCAAGTACTAGGATGACAGGTGTGTGCCACTGCGCCCAGCTTTCAGCATCGTTCCTACTACTCAGAATTGCTTTGGCTATTCTGGATCTTTTGTTCTTCTATATTAACTTTAGGATTGATTTCTAGCTCTGTGAAGGACAACATTCATATTTTGATAGGGATTGTATTAAATCTGTAGATTGCTTTTGGTAGTAGGGCCATTTAGACAATATTTATTCTGTCTATTCAAGAACATTGGATATATTTCTTTCTTTCTTAGGTCTTCTTCAACTTTTTCTTCATTGTTCTATAATTTTCATTACAGAGGTCTTTTACCTCCTTGGTTAGAGTTATTCTGAAATATATATATATATATATATACATATATATATATATATATACATATATATATATATATATATATATGGCCTCAAACATATACATATATATATCCCACTCTTGTGAGTGGGATTATTTTCAATATTTTTCCCAGGGGATTCATGGTTGGTATATAGAAAAGCTATTTATTTTTGTAATTTAATTTCATATCCAGCTACATTGCTGAATTTGTTCATCAGCTCTAGAAATCTTCTGGTTCAGTTTTTGAAACTTCTAAGTATATGGTCATGTTATCTGAAAGCAGAGAACATTTCACTTCTTCTGTCCCCAAGTGTATTCCTTTGGTTTTCTTCGCTTGCCTTATTGCTCTGGCTAGGATTTTAAGTCTTATATAGAACAGAAGTGGAGAAGCTGATATTGGTAAGGGATGCCCAATGTCAGTGCAAAAGGATCCATCTGTGTTGAACACCTGGGTCCCTCCCTTTGGCACATCTCTCTGCTTTTTCTGTATCAGGCTCAGGGAATCTGAATCCTTTGTTACTTTGTTACAAGCGAACTTCCAGAGTTTATGGCCCTTTTCTCCCTAGTGTTTTATCAGGGAACCTTCAGAATCTACACTTGGGTCACTGTTTTGTGACTATCCCAAGGTTAGATTGGAATTGAAGATCAGAGGACTCAGGGATCACTGGTCCTAGATCTTTCTTCTAAAGTCCAACTGTCTTCTACCCTGCTTCTCTCTTCTCCAGAACACCAGGGAATCTTAATTTCCCCCCAGTCTGGGAAGTGAGCGAAACCTGCTGTTCTCAAATCTTCCATTTATTTCTCTACATTCCCCTGAGAACATTCAATTTTATAAAACGAATGTCTGTAATAGACTCCCTTTCTCTCTGCTCTGTTCTATCCTTCTACCATTTAAAATAAAATTAAACAAACCAAACTAACAGAAAGGAAAAAAGAAAGGCTTTATCTGGTTTTCTAAACTTCTCTCCAAGTAAGAAATATTACTGAATTAGTGAAACATTAAAGGACTTGTGTGAACCTCTGAGGAGCTGTAAACAACCTAGGGGGCTATGAGTTGGGAGGGTTTCAGAATATATTTTTCATTTCTCTGTGTGGTTAGCTATGGGAGAAATCCCTTTATCCCAGATAGCTCTTCTCTCTGTTGGCTTATTAACTGTATCAACAACGAATTTAAAAGACAAAGAACAGAACTCTCACCAAGTGATTCTTTGCACGAGCAACAGACGTTATATGTGACATTTATTTTAAGGTTGCATCCTGATATTTAACTGATGTCTTCGGTATGTTCAGGTCTGTTAACTTGAGACAATTTCAATTTTCATGGTCACTATAAAATGACCTCTTAAAACTGGGACACATTTCATAGAATAATGTAGTATAAGGAAGCAAAATTGTCACAGTTGTAATTATTTACAGTAAAAGAAGTATTCTAGAGTGGCAGATAGCACCATGTCTCCTTTTATGAGAGCTGTATCAGTAAACTACTACAGCTTTCAAGATTTCAAATACCCATCGGTCGCACATATAAAAATGCATGTATTTGTGTGTTTTCATAGCTGTGTACAATTCAGCGAGGGGGGCTTTGTAATGCTATAACTCTAATGGATAAAAATTATAAACTCAATATCTTAATTCTGATACATGTTTTTACTTAGTTTATCATGCACTTCCTGCCTTTTTTTGGCTTTAAAAGTCATATAAATTTTGCTCCCTGTATATATTACTCCCTCAGGCATGGATATTCTAAGAAAATGCTCCAACTGATATAATTAGCATCTAGTACCTAGTGTAATGCAGTAAAGGGGCACTGTCAATTATTCACCATGGTTGGTTACACATTGTCCTCTTGAGTGTACTGCATGAAAATTCAGCACTTTGGCCAGGTGTGGTCGTGCACACCTGCAATCCCAGTTCTTGGGAGACTGAGATAGGAGGATTGCAGGTTTGAAGTCAGCCTCAGCAACTTAGCCAGACCTTCAGCAACTTAGTGAGACTATTTCAAAATAAAGAATAAAATAGGGCTGGGGGATGTAGCTAGGAGGTAGAATGCCCCTGAGTTCAATCCCCAGTAACACACATACACACACACACACACACACACACACACACACACACACACATAATAATAACTCCAGCCATTTAATGTCTCCAATAAAAGATTCTCTAGGATTAGAGAAACAGTAAAATCACTTTATTGAAGTTTTTTAGTCTACCTAATGTGTTTCACTATCTAGAATGCAAAGGAATAAAAAGGATTTTTTGAAAAGGTTTGTACATTGCTAGATGCATTAAAAGCACAATAAAGTGCAATTCAATTAATATTTATTGAGCAACAATTATGCACAAGGGATTCTTTGAGACACTATATAGACTTTCCAAACAGTATTTTATCATCTTGAAAAACTTCTAATAGTGAAATAATGCAAATAATAGCTCACGGGGATAGAGACAGGCAAAAAGCTAGGTGACATCAAATAGCAATTGGGACTTTGGGAAAAATTGTCTACTCCCACAGGGTGTGCAAGAAAACATTACTGCTTTGGAAATTTTTCTTTTCATTCTTTCGTTGTTTTCTCTCCTTTTCTAATACCTAGGTGTTATTGTTTGCAACATATTGAAACGCTATAATCAATCTATATTATATTGTGAAAATATATATACATACAAGGTAATAGACCACTCTGTTCTCTTAGGAAGAAAAAACATTTCGAGTCAGCATGGTGGTGCACACCTGTAATCCCAATACTTGGGAAGGAGGCTGAGACAGGAGGATTGAAGGTTGGAGGCCAGCCTCAGCAATTTACGGAGACCCTAAGGAACTTAACAAGTCCCTGTTTCAAAATTTAAGAAAAAAAATGAAAAAGACCTGGAGTTATAGCTTGGAGGTAGAATGCCCCTGAGTTAAATCTTCAGTATCAAAATAAATAAATAAATAAATAAATAAATAAATAAATAAATAGGTGGGGGAGAAGGAAAACGTAACTCTGTATGCTGTATGTTTCCTGTGAGTAATGTATTTACTAGTATGTATCACTTGTGCAGTATATGGCCACAGAATTCTCTTCCTAATGCCATGTCTCAGAGCAATGCTGTGAAACTGGGAAGGAAAGGGACACGTGATTGCCAATTTTTGAGACAAACACATCATATACATATGTATACTTGTGTATGTATGTTGCATAATGCTGAAAGATGCATTATGTATTCAAAAATGATGAAATGTTTGAATTAATGTCTTTACTCTCCTTCGCCAGCCTTAAATGTGGTATTATTCATGCCAGTATACTTCCAAAGTCAGAGCGTACGTGTTGAGTGAAACAAAGGATAGATCCTGGGTATACTGTAGACTTAACATCTTTTGAGAAAATACTGCATATTTTAACTTTGACTAGTATTGGAATCTATTTTCTTGCAAAATTTTCAAAGCCTTATTCAACTTCTTAATATCTAAGTTTAACATATACTATTATAAATGATACTGCAAACATTTTAAATATTAATTCTTAGACATTTTCATATTAATAGGTTTAATGTTGTGCTATTTATAGGGCAGACAAGCAAAACCTGTGTCAGAGAAAGAAGCACGCTTCTCAGAAAGGTGAATCTGGAATCAAGAAATTCCTAGGCATGCAAGAATATTCTCTGAGTCAGTTGAAAGATGATGCTGCAGGAATGCTTTACAAATGCGTAAATAAACAAAATAAATTTCTAGTGTCAGATGTACAACTCTAAATATAGCACTAATGGTTTATAAAGGTGCTCAGCATCTTACAGTTTATTTCCTCATTTGTCATCACCAGGCCTTCTTATTTTAGTAATTAACAATTTTTTTCCATTAGTGTGTTAACTGAAAAATCATAATTACAGAACTATGTTGCGCAACATGATGCTTTGATACCCATGAAAAATGCACACATCTTTACCTATACCATGTAATAAAAATATAAATATAAATTGGTGACTAAATAAAGTTTTGTCTTTTAAAAAATGTTTGATACATAGTTATCTTGAAAATAATATCCTATCAAAATGAGGGATACTTTCATCATCTTTTAACCACACAACCGTAGTGTTCAAAGTAAGTTAAAATTCATTCCCATGAGTGTAAACATTGTCAAATACCAGTTTCACGTCTGACCCATTATGGCTTGTGGATGGATTGGTTTATTCTTCTTCAGCCGTTTCATTCCTTACCCGCACACTGCCCCACACTGCTCCACACACTGCCCCACACACTGCCCCACACTGCCCCACTGAAGGCCTGTAACATATTAGGCAGCTTTTTCTACAAGACAGTATGGGTGTCTGTGCATTGACTGAAAACCAGTTATTTCATTTTACTTGTTCTTAATTCTAAAATCAATGTGGTAAAAATACAATTCAGTTGCCCTTTAACAACTTGTGCATGTGTTCGTGTGTGGTACTAGGGATTGAACCCAGGGACATTCTACCTCTGAGCTACATCGTCAGTCCCAATTTATTTTTTATTTTGAAACAGGGTACAACTAAGTTGCTGAGGTCCTTGCTAAGCTGCTGAGGCTGGCCGTGAACCTGCAATCCTCCTGTCTCAATCTCCCAAGTATTAGGATTACAGGTGTGCACCACCATGCCCGGGTTCCGTGCCCATTATTGTACCATAGATGTCATCTATGAACCAACTTGCTGACTCATGATCAATGGCTGACTGCTCCAATAACTCATGGCCTTGCATATATACATTATTGAAAAATCCCCCATTATGCAAAATTATGCATGGAAAAATTTTTCTTATAGAAAATACAGGATTGCAACAGACCACTAAAGCACAAAACACCCTTGCAACCAGTCCACTACAAAATTACTTCAAAATATGTTATTAAAAGGATGAACAGGCAAGTCAGGTAGTAGGTAAAAGAATTCTTATACAGATATCGGACTAACTGTTCAGATCCATAATATATTAAATTCCTAGACTGCATCTACTCAGTGGATAACTAAGGGAAACATGGCAAAAAAGAAATTAAATTTGTAAAAGCCACATCATAAAAGAGGATATATAAATTGCTAATAAGTAAATGTAAAATTTCTCAATTTCATCAGTCATCAGAAAAAGATGTAGTAAAACAACATGATTTCATCTAAAATGAAAAGACATATAATATGAATTATCAGCTAGAATCAATAAAATTTAGACCTCGCATCTACTTCTGGTAGACTATAATAAATTTGGAAAATTATTTGTTCGTGCCTTATGAAGTTGAACAATTCCATGTTCCATTACCAGCAATCACGCTCTTGAGCAGGAAAACTTGAAAACTTTATTCAGGAAAAACTGTCATAGATGTTCATTAATTACATGCACATGAATAGCCAAAAACAATGGAATTGAAAATAAATGCAGATATTTGGATGAAAGACTATTATTACAGCCTCAACATGAATGGACTATTGATTCGTGAAGTGATGCAGATGAATCCCAGAATCATAATGTTGAAAAAAGGAATCCAAACTGGCAGCCTGCTGTGTAATTATATTTTAATTAATAAGATTCATAAGTAGAAGAATCAATATATATTGAAAGAAGCAGGGATAGTGATCACCCTGGAAGAGGGTAGTGATGGAAAGGAACTTTTAGAGCACTGGTAACATTTCTGTTTTTACCTGGGTTCTAGTTACACAGGTATGTTCAAGTTGCAAAAATCATCAAGTTAAGTTCTACAGTTTCTTTTATTGGTTGTATGGTATTTTGAAAGTAGCTTGATGGATGGAATGTAAGGAAGAGTTGAGGGTCATGTGGGAAACCCAACCAAGCTATAAAGACCAGAGATTTGGGGCTCTGTCTTTCCATGCCAGGGCTCCAGGGTAAATTAAGTTTAGAGACATTGTGTACAGCATTGATATCTCTTAGTGTTGCTGTAATTGGTTGCTGACTTGTTTACTTGGTGTCTCATTATATTAACATGCTTGGGAAAGAAATTATGACCAAATCCATTCAACTTGCATTTAAGACCCTTGACATTATTCTCTTATTTCCTGCTTTTGTATAACAATAATATTCTACACATCTCAAAAATCTAAACAGAAGGATTTTGAAAGTTTCACCAGAAAGAAATAATGTTTGAGCCAGGCGTGGTGGCGCACGCTTGTAATCCCAGTACTTTGGGAGGCGGAAACCGGAGGATCTGGGTTCACAGCCAGCCTCAGTTCTCTCTCTCTCCCTCTCTCTCTCTTTCTCTCTCTCCCTGTCTCTCTCTCTCTCTCTACCTAGTGAGGCCCTCCACAACTTCGTGAGACCCAGTTTCAAAATAAAGTATAAAAAAAAATAGGGCTGGGGGTGTAGGGCGGAGGTAGAACGCCCCTGGGTTCAATCCCCGGTACCGCAAAAAAAAAAAAAAGAAAAGAAATAATGTTTGAGGAGATAAATACACTTATTCTGATTTTAACACCATACAATATATACATGTATAAAAAAACATTACATGGTACACCATTAATATGCCTGATATTTATGTCTTTATATATCAGTTAAAATAAATTTTAAAAGAGTATGCATTGTTACAGAATGACCATACTTACTAATCAATCAGAGTTCCCTAGCATGGAGTATTATAGAAGCGTGGTCAGAGATGAATATTTGAAAAACACTTTTGATAATAATTCTGGCTCACCTTTCTTGTGTCCTCGCTTTCAGCCATGGATTATACTAGGCACTTTATATCTGCTATGCCAGGGGATTTCTATAGTAACTTTTATACATTTTTATAACGTAGAGAACTTTTTCAGGTAAGTGATTTCCTACCCAATTTTGCAAAGGAAGGAAGACACAGAGCCTATATTTGAATACAGGTACTTTCATGGCTGTAGTATAAATTTTTTAAACTTCATATTTTTCAGACACCTCAAAATATCCATCAATGTGTTATGAGCATCACGCCCAGGTAACCACGTGCACCAATGAGATAATACTGGTCCTGGACACAAGCGTCTGTCCCCTGTGACCTAGTGACCTTCAAACACACCAATAAAATCTCTTCTGTTTGTGTGTTCCATCCTGAAGTCAAATCTCTCATGCACTTTCTCTCCCCTTCTCTCCCTCTCTTTTCTGCAACTGCTCTCCTGAGCCTGCTCGTGGAAGCTCCCTTCATATAGCCCCTGCATGGCGGGGTGTCCATGCATCTTATTCTAGCATCTCCTCTACACCTCTCCAAGCTAGTATTCTGAGTCTTTACATGATTATGAAAAAAATGTTGCCCACCAATTTATTTTTTTTGTGTGTGTGTGGTACTGGAGATTTAACCCAGGGACATTTTACCTCTGAGCTACATTCTCAGCCACATTTTATTTTTTATTTGGAAACAGGGGCCTGGAAGTTCTGGGATTACAGGCTAGGTGTGTGCCACCACACCTGGTTCCACTAAAACGGTCTTTGAAGTAGTATAATTATTCCCTATAACACAATCGATATACACTTATGTGGTGTTGAAAAACAAAACAAAGCAAACAACAAACAAGTCATCATTTGTCCTAATACTGCGAATCGAGAAGGCTCGCTGAGAAGAACTCTCTGCTTTCAGGATTAATTAGTGAAGAGTTTACTGCACATGCATTTAGGACAGAAGTATAATAACCAAAATAGGCTTGAACTACCTGTGTTAGTAGTAGTAGTGAGGTGATCAACTTAAAAGGATAGAGTTTTATTTTGGCTCACAGTTCCAGAGGTGTCAGTCCATTGTGGCTTGGCTTTGTTGCTTTTGGGCCTGTGGTGATGTAGTGCATCATGGTGGGTGTTTCTGGTAGAGCAAAGCTGCTCGCTCATGGTGGTAAAGAAGGAGGAGGAGGAGAGAAAGAGGTCAGGGTCCCAATATCCCCTGCAAGAACATGTCCAATGACTCAACTTCCTTCCACTGGGCCCCACCTCTTACAGGTTCTACCATCTTCCACCAGTGCCATCTCCTGGCAACCAAGCCTTTAACACATGAAATTTTGGGGGACATTTCTAATCCAAATCACAACACTGCCTGAGAGAAAAACAGTAACAGATAACCAAATATCCTATCTCACCAGTCAGAACAATAGCCTCTCCACTCTCTCCTGCTGCTCCTTAGGCAGAGCTAGTAAGTAGATAGGTGTACACAGGGTGGCAGGACGTTTTCTCTCCTATGTCCACTGCTGGAGGAAAGGGAGTAGAAGTACTGGTTGAATGTTTCTCAAGTATGATCCATGATAGGACAGCAAGGGGAGGGTGACGAACCATGTTCTTATATTAGATTCACACAGGCAGCAAGTAGTACTATTATAATCATTATAGATGGTTAGGAAGAAACAGAGCTGGTTGTAACAAGTAAATAATTATTTGCTGCCAAACATAGGCAAAATGATTCTGCATCAAAGAAATGAAGGTTTCACCGCAGGTTTACATGAAAATAGAAATGTCACATGACAAGTAATCATATTTCAGCAAGTGGCAAAATCGTTTTTAAAGTACCAACAAGCACATAAATTAACACCACTAAAGTGAAATTGTATTTTTTATGATTTTAATTTGTAAATTAATTTGTATTCCATCGTCATAAAAGCTTGATAAATATATCACTCGTGAGTCCAGGCTTATGTTTTTAATTATTTCAATAGCAATACAAGTCATTGTAAGTAGAGTCCTTCACAAAAGTCCTAACTTTAAAGTGTTCAAGTTATAGGAAACTCAAAGAAAAATCAAATGCCTAGGCACAGGCATGGTGGAGCAAATATTCAGGACCTAGTGCTCGGCATAAATAGTGATCAAGGTCATCTGTGGGAGACCAGTGGGTGTAACTAAATTAGTGCAAGATTAGAAAGAAGCCAGACTCTTATTCTTACACATTTGCATTTTATTTAGTACATTTCAGGAGAGGCTAATTTTTTATGTATTAATTTTTATGTATTAATTTTTATGTATTTTTATGTATTAGAATGTATAAATACATTAAACTCATTAGGACATGTATGTTTTGTAGATCACAAATTAAAATACTTTCCTTAGTCTCTATGAATTTTGTGGAAATAATTCAGGTATATGGTTTGGATATAGAATGTCCCCCAGCTAATGGGTTGAAAGTGCAAAAATGTGTAGAGATGAAATAAATGAATCAGGGATCTGATCTCAGCAGTGACTAAACCCACTGATGGATTAATAATTTGAATGGACTTACTAGGTGGTAACTTTGGGCAGGTATGGTGTGGCTGGAGGAGGTAAGTCACAGGGTGTGTGGCTTTGGGGACTACATCTATCCCTTGTCCCTTCGTCCTCTCTCACGCTCTGCTTCCAGCTGCTCTGAGGCTCTGTCCTCTACCATACACTGCCACCATGATGTTTCTGCCTTGGATCTGGTCAACTCTGGACTGAACCTCTGAAGTCATGAGCGAAATAAACCTTTCCTCCTCTAAGTTATTCTTGCCAGGTATTTTGGTAACAAGGATGAAAAATCTAACTAGTTCACTAGGATTTAGATTGAAGAATTATATATTCTATTCTATGTACTGTAAATAATTCCTTTCAGAACATCATTTGAACTTTACAAGTATCAATGATTTTTAATAAAATGTAATACCTGTCTAAACTATCTATCTAATTTATTAAAATTATTTTCAAGATGTTTCATATATCTACAAATGTGGGCAAGTAGATAAGAGGATAGAAATAGCCACTGAAGTATTTATTGTTCAAATTGAACATTCAAAATTGGACTAGAAATTATTGGTTTTTTTTAAAGGCTTTTTGGGATTTGAGGTTTGCTGAAAGGACTTATAGAAAATGTTTAAACAGAAATAATCCACTTTTAATCTGTTGAATATATGGTTTGTCTTATACCTAATTAAAATCAGAAAAAATGTAAAAGCCTAGAAAAAGAGTAACTTTTAAATTAGTGAATCATGGGTCCCTCAGCTCTGTGTCTTCTTCACACTGTGGATTGGAATAAATTCTAATTAAATTGACTGATGAAATTGTGTGTAGCTGGGCATGGTTGCACACACCTGTAATACCAATACTTGGGAGACTGGGATGGAAAGATCACAGGATTGAGGTCAGCCCCATTAACTTAATGAGATCCTGAGCAATCTAGTGAAACCCCATTTCATAAAAGAATCACAGGCTGGGTTGTAGCTAAGAGGTAGAATGTCCCTGGATTCAAACCCCAGTATTCTCTCCCCTGCCAAAATTGTGTGTACCACATATGATGTTTTGAAATTTCATGTATATACACATGCATTCTGTAATGGCTAGTTCTAGCTAATTAATCTATGCATTATCTTACCAAGTTTCATTTTTTGTGTGATGAGAACACATAGCATCCAATCTCTTAGTATTTTTCAAGAATATATATTAACTGTAGTCACCATAGATTGCTTGAAATTATTCCTCCTGAGGATTTGTGTACCCTTTGACCAACATCTCCCCAACATCTTCCCCCTCCACTCATGGTAACTACCATTCTATGGAGTAAATGTTTAAATGTGTATAAAAGTAATATATCTTTGCAGGGCATAATCAATGTGGAGTGCCTGTCACAGTTCCTAGTTTAGGATTAGTGCTTAGTGGATGAAGTGTGTAAGGTGTGAAGCCCACGACACAGTGCTGGGCACCGTGCTGCTGCTAGTTTGATCTCAGCTAACGTTCCTTTTCCAAAGATTTCCCATCCTCATGCTAACATGGTTATATGGCTCTTTCTCATTTTTATTAATTGAAATACAATGGAAAGATTGATGATGGTGGTCACAAACACTCTCATTTTCGCTACTGATTCTACATGTGAGGTATTTGAAATATGGACTTCTTGCGTAAATGCTTGCTTTAGCATGTAATTTGCATTTTGAGAGAAGAGAGTGCCCTTGATATATGCGGATGATTAAATTACTCACCTCTCTTTGCTGTTAGAATACTAATGATAATATATGGATTTTATCAGCTAAAGATTGTGTGAGAAGCTGACTGTTGTATGAATAAAAGGCATTTTAATATGTGAGAACTTTGAGAATTTGACCTTTTGTTTCACAGTAAATGTGCACTGTTCACTAGGGTCTCCTATCAGCATCACCATGTTCTTCTTGAAGGCAGGAAGCTGAGAGTCCTCTGCTTCTTCTATTTGTCCTATGGAGCTAGCCATGTTTAGTACAGAAGGAAGGAGCAGCTGTTGTGACTGAAATCAATTCTGAGCTATAAAAGTCAACAGGTCTGCTTAAACAGCGCATTTTTCTTCTTCCTGTCAGTCTACGAAACCGTGGAAGATTGCAGTTAAACACTGTGCTTGGTCATTCTAAAAGATATCACAGAGTCTTGAATTACATATCTTTCTTGTCAATTGTTTTAAGTCATATCTGGCACTACAAAACTCACCCTTAGAAAAGAAACATGTCAAACTTGTTATATATATATATTTTTTCATGTGCTTATCTGCATATTGTGTGTCTAGTAGTAATGAGACATTGTCTCTGTGGACTAGACAGAGGGACATTTATGCCTCAGTTTCCCAGGGAACACTTTTAATCTTGAGGGGGTCCCTTTTAGAAAGAAATTGAGCACAAATTTGACAATTTGAAGAAAAATTGGAACTAAAAATAACACTAAAAATAACACTAAAATCAATATTGTATCTCATAAACAAGTGAGTTTTTGACAAAAATGTTTATTTTCCTTTTGTAGATTAACATAAGCATATGGCTCATAAAACATCCAGTGGAATACATGTGTATTTGCTTTCTGATTTGATTATATTCATATTATATGAGTACAATTTTTTTAGGAGAGGAGGCACAAAATAAAATCAAACATAAGGCATGAGTCTTAAGTTATGTAAACATATAATAAAAATACGATTGGTCTTATTAAGAAATTTTCTTTCTTTTTTGTCTATCCAGCATTGTGGGAATAAAAGCAATAAATGTACTTCCTGGTGTGCTCTTAGAGTGTAGCAAATGACTATAAAGACCTAATTACTTTTTAAACTGAATCTTTCTACTCCAAATATGTTTACTGTTTTCAAATTTAAATTTCCCCATAACTTGATTATGCTTTTTTGATTACATATATAAATCAAAATATATAGTAAGAGAATATATACCCTGACAGAATTTCCTATAGATAATGCATGTATAACTCTGCATTTATATTTGGCTGCATGAGTAAGCTGCAAGTGAGCATTTAAGATGTCTTAGCATTTTCACCGATATAATCCAAAAACATGACCACATAACTTAAAAGAAGGAAGACTCATTTGCTCATGGTTTTTGGGTTTAGTCCATATGAGGCCGGGGACTGAGCTTCTTAGGGTATGGTGACAGAAAGTAGAGAGAGGGAAAGCTTCACTCTTTACATCATGGAGGATAGAAGCAAGAGAGTGATCAAGAGGAGGGAGAACCACATATAATCCCCAAGGTCACACCCTCAGGGACCCACCTTCTCCAGCCACAACCTACCAGCCCAGGCCACCATGATAAATCCATTACAATGGACTTACCCACTACTGCGATTACAGCTCTCATGACTCAGTTACATCAACTCTGAATACCAATTTATGAGCTCTTCAGGGGGCATTTTATATCTAACTATTACATAAAGCATCCTTCAAAAGGTTCCTATGTTTAAGAGCATAAACAATCTAGTATCATCAATGGTACAAGCAAGAGAGGGAATAACATCACCAAATTTGACGTATCAATTTTAAGTGTTGGGAAATCTGAGTACCTTCAAAAATCAGAGCCTCAATGCAAATAGAGAATTTTTTGGTATCTATATGAGTTCCCTGTAGTTTTGGGAAAGCCTATTGAGAATAATTTAATTATACTCTTATAAATTATCTAATGTCAATTAAATAAACTTCATAGAGTAAACTCTGAAGTGAATAGAGAGAAAAGATATTCCTGCTGAGGGTTCTTTACATTTAAGATTTCTGCTAGGTCATCAATGCTGATTGGGAATGAGAATATTTGAGAGAATGAGAGAATTATGGATCTTCTTTAAAGTTTATATGGGGGCATATGTAAATAAGTGATGGTGAATTCTTTGATTGAGATATTGATGAAAATGATGGAAAACACACTTGTAAATAGTCCATAAGATAATGTGAACTTGAATTCTATGTTTTTTTGGTTAAAAGTGAGAAAAAATGGATTTTCACCTGTTGAGATTGGTTAATCCCTCAAGTTCTTTTGTTTAATTTAAAATGCAAATGCTTGCAAGTTTATGAGTTAAAAAAACGCATGACAAACAAATAGATTTGACTATCAAGAGCTAATCAGCTGTTACACACCTGAAGCAGAGACCTACTGGTCTCAGATTTCCTTCTTTCAGGATAGATTTGTAAATGGTAGATGTTCCAGGTTCTACAGACAGCAATGATTTTGGAAGCTCAAGTCTTGAAACTGTTTTCCCTTTAAGATCAGAAGAATATACACTTTGAATGTTTCATATTATAAATATGGTCTCTTTGATAAGACTAAACATAATGAAAAATCTGACCCTTATTTCATTGACTTATTACTTGATTCTGTATATTCTCCTGTTTTTTTTAATTTTCTTTCAGTCCTAGGCTAAACATGTAATAAGCAAACATGTAATAAATAAATATAAGTTAAAAATCTTTGTCACTTTGAAATAAAATGTACCAAAAAGAGAATAAGAAGTCTAAGTTGTGTTTCTAATATTTTTTACCATTCGATATATTGTAATGGAGAAAATAAAATGGCACCATCAATTTTCTTTTTCTTTCTGTTGTACACTCTCAAAAGAATGCTAGTGGTAAATTTGACCCTACAAAATACCTGCCTTCTAACTCATTTTATCATTATCCCACATGAGCTGAGGAAAAATTATATCTTATATTTGAATAGGACAGAGAAGAAATCTTGCCTAATTCTTCAATTAATGCACTACAAAATAGAAAAAAACTAAATTTGTGGAGAGCCATTTAAATAATAAAACTCAATATAATAAAGCTGTGAAGTCCCTCCAAATTGATTTATAAATTCAGTAATATGTAAAAAATTGTTCACAGTTATATGGAAATTGATAAACATATTATAAAACTCACCTGAGATATCAAATGGCTAAGAATATTGAAGGCAGTTTTGTATAAGATAAAAACCAAGGACTGGGATGTAGCTCACTGATAGAGCACTTATTTTGTATGCACGAGGCCCTGGGTTCAACCCCCAGAAGTGCAAAAAAAAAATTAAATAACTTACACTGGCAAATATCAAAAATAATTATAAAATCCATAGCTATAGAGACAATATGTTAACAGTTAAAAAACAAAATAATAAGTGACTTATTAATATTTCCATTGGAAAAGAAAGCAAGATACATTTCTAAGTCTGAATGAACAATGCATTTTCTCTAATCATCTGTCACGTTGTAATGATTTATCAATATAATTTTATGATCATATGTTCAAAATTAAACTTCTGATCTGGGCATGGTAGTGCACATCTGTGATCCCAGTACTTAGGAGGCTGAGGCTAGAGGATTACCCATTTTAGACCAACCTCAGCAATTTGGCAAGATTCGCAGCAACCTAGAGAGACCCTGTTTCAAAACAAAAAAATAAAAAGGGCTGGCTGGGGGTGTAGCTTGGAGATAGAATGACCCTAGACTTAAAATTAAAAAAAAAACCAACCCTTCTGTTCTCTGACCCCTACAGATGTTACAGTAATAGATCCAGATTTCTCAGACTGTTTAGAGGTCTTCCTTTGCAACTACCTGTGGCAAGACTACAGTCCATTATAAACCCTGCTTGGACCCTTCACTAACACAGACTCTCCCACATATGTAACCAAAATACATATTTCTATTTTTGAAAAAAAGTTTTCATACTTCTCTATGAAACATATATGTTGGGCTAGAGATTTAGCTCAGTGGTAGAGCTCTTGCCCAGTATGCATGAGGCCATGGGTTTGACCCCCAGAACAGGAAAAAAAAAAGGATGTTTAATAATTTCTTTTTTACTGAATAATTTAGATGTTAAAATATGCAAGTTGATTTAGTCATGCAAAAAGAACACTGTTTTTTCTCATCAAGGAAGGTATATCTCACATATTCAATATCATTACTGCACATCCAGCAGCATTTTAGACTGTGGTAGAAAAATGAAAGAAAAAAATAATCTCTTCCTTATTACAAGGGGGAATGTTTTCATATGTACATATATAATCTGTCTCTACCTCTCTACCTACACACACACACACACACACACACACACACACACACACACACCAGGTATATATATATATGTATATATATATATATATATATATATACATATATATATATACACATATATATGCATCACTGTTAATGTATTACCTGCTTTATTTCCCTTAATATGCAGTAGTTTTACTTTTTTAATAAAATTTCAGTAGGTCTGGAAAGTACTTATATTTCAAGGCATATAGGTGGAGGCCATCTAGGTTCCATAGTTTGGCTCTCAGCATCTAGTTGCATAGTTTGGCTATTGTGAATTGTGCTGCTTTAAACATGGGCATGCATGTAGCACTATAATATTCTGAACTTAATTCCTTTGGAAAGATAACCAAGAGCGGGAAAGCTGGATTATAGGGTGGTTCCATTGTCCAGCTGCTATGGAGATCAGTGTGGAGATTCCTCAAAGTCTCTCTTTTTATAAGAACACCAGAGCCGGGCATGGTGGCGCACGCTTGTAATCCCAGTACTTTGGGAGGCGGAGACCGGAGGATCCGGGTTCGCAGCCAGCCTCAGCTCTCTCTCTCTCTCTCTCTCTACCTAGTGAGGCCCTCTGCAACTTCGTGAGACCCGGTTTCAAAATAAAGTATAAAAAAATAGGGCCGGGGGTGTAGCGCAGAGGTAGAACGCCCCTGGGCTCAATCCCCGGTACCACACACAAAAAAAAAAAAAAAAAAATAAGAACACCAGTTCCTTGTACCCTGCACCTTACCATGGTTCATAAAACTGCCACCTCAAAATCCAAAGAAAACAAAACAAAACAAAACAACCTGCTGCCTCTGACTCAGTCCTGGCCACAATTGTCTGTAACAATAGCCTTAAATAAATTACCCCCTGCTTATTGGCCTGTGTGTGGTGTAATTTATACTTTGACACTGGGATGTTTTGATGATGGGTAAAACAAATGCCATGATATGATGTTGATGAATATGTACTGGACCAAGAGCACAGATGCCAATTCTAGTTCTGAGTAGATAATTTTCTATTTATTTAGACTCTGGAAAGTGATTCGCACTCTCTGAGCTTCAGATATTTTTGGTGTATAGTGGATTGTGGCTCAATAAACTGGACTGTTCAATTTGTACATTTCTAAATGACCTTTTCTCCCTTAGAAAAGGATTAGACTATATAGTTTAATTATAGTCTCTATTTTTTTCTCATTCTATTACTGTTTGGAGCAAGGATGGGGATTATTTCTAAAACTGTAAATTCTTCCTGCATAGGAAGTATAATTAATATGAGAAAAATCATGCTCTTTATCTCTTCCCACTAAGTTCAGGAGCTACTCTTCAGAAGACAAGTGTGATGTATAATTGCATCTCATCAAAGGATGACTCAAATGTGTTTCTGTGAGGGACTGCGCTAAGGACAAGTTTGGGCTAAAATTGTTCAGTCTAATGCTAAGAACTGCTTTTGGATTTCCAATAGATTCCTCCTGTATTTTTAACTTCCCAGACCAAAGCAACTAGGCCCCCAAAAAGGGAATGTTGTTGTTTCTTTGGTTTACAGACTAGATTAAGACCTTACCCCAGGTGGGAATGAGATTTTTGATGCTGGTTGTATGAGGTGCTAGTCTTTGTGTCTGTCATTCCTGAAACAAAAGGCGTGTTATTTTCATAGCAATGTCCAATATCCATGAGGAGAAGTTATTTTTTCCATAGGATTTGAGGAAAAGGGAATAGGAAAGAAAGCCAGAAAAAACGAAGAAAAGAAGGAAAGAATACCGGGGAAATGAGCGAGGGCAGCAGAAAACAATGGAGCAAGAAAAGAAAAGAGGGAGGGAGGGAGGGTGAGTGAGGAAGAGAAAGAAAGGATGAAGGACAAGAAAGAAAAATAAGGAGGGAGATAAAGAACACACTTTGATTAAATGTGGAAAAGGAAAGAATTATTTGTTTAATTAGGATACTTCCTCCTCCATGAATTGCTAGAGCAGATATATCAAGATGTGTACATGTAAAGCCCAAAGAACATTAATCAGAAATAGAAGTATTGATCATTTTTTGGTATAGTCCTGGAAATAATATGCTATAGACTGAACTGAAAGACTTCTGATGTGAAAGAGGAAAACCACAGCCCCGCAAGTGTAGACAGGTAAGGGAGCCCTCCTGGGCCATGTGGAGTTGACCATCTGTAAAAAACCTCTGGGTGCCTTTGTGCAAGGCATGAGTTCTTCCAAAAGTATAAGTTCCTTTATTTTGTGCCTTTTAGTACTGTCTCCATTTTTCTACAGAGTATTTTGTAGGATTTTTAAGGAATGAATTTTAAATTAAAGAACAAGGGAGACAAGAAATTGCATCATCCTCCGCTAATAAGATTCTTTAAAATCCTTTCCCCTCTCTCTCTAAGCAACGCAGCTGGCCTTAGAGTGCCCAGTCTTACCATCAGAAGCCTCGGATATTATCAAGAGTGAGAGGAAAGCATGAAAAGAACTTCAATTTCTTTTTCCAAGTTTACTTTTAATAAATGCAGGAAAAGAAGCAAAAAGGAAAGAAAAGTTAGTATTTTGCTTCACCGGACCTATTCCTTCAAAAACAATTTTATGTGTTTGCTTTATTTTGAACTCAATTTTGTCCAGGAGACAACTCTTCCTGAAATAGGTTATCTCAAAAGGAAAAAAATGTTTATTTGTTTTTTAAAAAAGATAGACCAGCACTTTCATTGCCGGTGATCTTCAATAGTAATAAAGTAGCTCTGGAAAGTGTTGTGTTGTGATAATGAACAGTATTATCTAGTAGTGAGTTAAACTGTGTTCCAAAACCACAATTGCCCACTTTGTGCTTTCATATTGTAAATTTTATGTTCATGATTTTTCTCAGCTTGGAATTTAGGCAATGCATTTGTTTGGAAAACACCTAATGCACTATTCTAGAAATATGCAAAATGTTTATATGTAAGTTGCCAACAAGGATAGAATGATGGTAAAAATTCTCTTGTTTTTTTTTTCCCTTAAATATCATCATAGGATTTTTCTTCAAACTGAAAAAAGTCAACAATATGATAAATAAATGGAGGCCATGTTATTTTCATTGTGCTATGTGCTGTTAGAGTCAGACCCAGAATTGTCCCTGTTATTCAGAGAAAAGAAAGTTTAGTGAATCAATACATTTGTTAAGTTTATTCCTGTGTGTGTGTGTGTGTGTGTGTGTGTGTGTGTGCGCGTGAAGTAGTAATAGAAGTGTTCTACATTTCTTATTTTTTCAGGCATTTATCATTTTTATTGGTGTATATTAACTATACAGAAGAGTGGGTTTCATTGTGGCACATTTGTGCATGCACATAACATAATGTGACCAATTTCACTCCTTAATACCTCTCCTCCCCCTTTCCCTCACCTCCTAGGGGTTTATCTTCCTTTTATCAAATCATATGGTTTATATGGAATGGATGGTTACAAAAATGCCTCGACTACTCACCTAGAATTTAACATTGGTACTGACTTGGAAAGGGCAAGTCTCCTTTGAGATTCAGAATAATTCGCGGCCGAGCGTGGTGACGCACGCTTGTAATCCCAGTACTTTGGGAGGTGGAGACCGGAGGATCCGGGTTCGCAGCCAGCCTCAGCTCGCTCTCTCTCTCTCTTTCTCTCCCTGTCTCTCTCTCTCTCTCTCTACCTAGTGAGGCCCTCCGCAACTTTGTGAGACCCGGTTTCAAAATAAAGTATAAAAAAATAGGGCCGGGGGTGTAGCGCAGAGGTAGAATGCCCCTGGGTTCAATCCACGGTACCGCAAAAAAAAAAAAAGAATAATTCATCATCATAGTATGTCACTCATTGCCTTAATAGATTTTTAAAAATTTTTGTCATTATTATACATATTGCTCAATTTATTGATTTTAATCTGATTATATTCTAGTCATTACAACTAAAATTCTGTTGCTATGTATACTTGACTCCCTACATGCTTATTTGAAACTTTGTGAATATCTTGTTAATATGTCACTGTCAAAATAACAGTTTTATTTTTCTTCACATAATATGATTTATCACAGTATCAGAGTCATTTTCATTATTTTCTATAGGCATTTAAATATAATTTAATAACACAAATATTTATTTTAACTCATAAAAGTTGGAGAGGTAATCAGAGCTATTATTATGTTGTATTTATATTTACATTATATTTAATATTTACATGTCAGTTCAAAATGCTTATTTTATATTAATGATGACAAGAATTGTCCTTCATATTTTAAGTGGGTTAAGCATCACTTTTGCACATCCACAGAAACAACAAAATGTCATCTAACTCACAACTCCACATTGAGATTATCTGGACAAAACAAGCAGAGTGGAGAGAAAGTGATTTAGGCTTTGCATACATTAAATTTCTTTTACTCAAAATGAAATTTTTAAATATGCTCAATCCTTTTGAAGAAAAGGAGTACTGACAGATTTAATATTGGAATTCACATGGAGAGGCCCTTCTCAGATCCCAGAATAGTTGGTACTTCATCTCTGACAAACAATTACTGATAGTGAAGTAGTCTAAACAGAGTAGGTATTTAAAGCAAAATATCGGGCTTTCCTAGTCTCTCCACTGCACCTATAGAGAAGTAAAGCATTGTGGTTTTATCTAAGTCATGTAAGACTAATGAGGGAGTGCAAACCAGTAAGAAGAGCCAAGGAGACTCCAGGACCTGATGCGAGGGGGACCTGGGAGTCAGATGGAATGGAATGGAGACTGGGTCATTAAGAGTGACTACCCAAGGGTCAACCGCAGGCAGCCCCCCATGTTTCAGACTACAATATGATTGAGATGAAGACGCTATTGAGAGCAAAAGTCCCAGGAATATTTGGATCTGAGACTTGCAAGGTTGCAAGACCAACAGCACCTCACAACCTACTGAAAGAAATGCTGATACAAGTAACCTATTCATATCATGAACACCTTTATAGCACTATAAAACTCTGTCACATATCTTCCTGTACTCCATCAAAACCCATGAGTTACATTCGATTTTTAGACCCTCGATATGATGAAGAAAATGAAGCAAATGATGAAAAGTACTTTGACCAGAGCCACACAGGTGAGTGACAGGATCAGAGACTGGAGCCAGGAAGAATGGCTTTAGAGTTTGTGCTCATGGACATCATGTTCCTCCTAATGAGAAGCACCTGAGGGAAACACATGCAGAGAAGAGAACAGTGGTGGTTCCATACCCCATTTTCTGGAATCACCATACAACCCAGCTATAACACTCCTGACTATTGTTGGTTCCAAAGAAATTGAAGTCAGACTATCACAGAGATACATGCATATCCATGTTTAGAGCTGCACAATTCACAATAGCCAAATTAAGGAACCAGCCTAGGCATCCATCAACAGATGAATGGATCACAAAACTGTGATATATTCAAACAATGTAATTTTACTCAGCCATAAAGAACAAAATTGTATCATTTGCAGGAAAATGGATAGAACTTGAGAATATTATGCCAAGTGAGATTAGCCAGTCTCTGAAAGCGAATAGTTGCGTATTTTCTCTCATATGTGAAAGCTAGAGGGAAAATGGATGACTAAAGAGACCTTGGATAAAGAGTAGAGACTCTAATGGAGTAATGGAGGGGTTTTAATGGAAGGAGCTGGGGGATAGAGACATAAGGAAAGTAAAAGTTTAAATAATGTTATTTACATAATTAAATTATCAAAATCAATCTCAATGACATGTAAGGGGAAGGGGAGGGAGTAGAGTAGGATCTGGAGGGAAAAACACCAAGTGTTGGTGCATGTATAATACTGTAACTCTATCCTCCATTATGATGTATAATTATGATGCATCAATAAAAGTATAAAATAATAAAATAAAGAGGTAAATGGCAGCGAAGTGAGAGAACATGCCATATAATTTCTGTAAGACTCTCTGTTCCAGACACCAGGAGGAATCCAGTAACCTGCTACAACTCTATACCAATAAGATTTCTTGACTGACTTAGACCATGTGCAAGCAAAGCCCGGTTTTACCCCATTGTTCCCAAATTAAAATCACTTTACCACCATGATAACAGGGAAAACTGTGCTTGTACAAATGAAACAGGAGGATGCGGAGATGAAAGTGTTTGCACCTCCCAGTCACTGACATTTTAGGAGAGTAGCCCAGTGACCAGTATTTCTGCAGGGAGGGAAAGGTGCCCACCTACCCTGCTAACGAGGGAGTAGACTGCTGGTCATGCACACTACTGGAGAAGCAATGGTAGAAAGAGTTAGAATCCACACCTTGAGTGCAAGACCTGTGTCCATTAAGAATCTGCCTCTTAAAAATATCAACCAAGCACTTTTCACAAGCCTGAGCGGAATATTCCCTCTCTTCTTTTGGTGTGGGAATGTTTTATTTACTTTTTTAAATTGAACTTATTTTGATTTTTGAACAGAATAAAAGCAGAAATTTCGACCTTACCTAAAGACAGATAATATATTTTAAAAAAATATAATAGCGGGTAAGAATTTCTAACAATAAGTATTTTTTGTACTTTTATTGGGTATGTTTTTAAAAGAAAACTTTCTGTAAAGGATAGAAGCCTATAAGACTCAATCACTATGCAGAGCACTAAAGGGAGGGAAGGGGGAGGGAATAGGGTGGGATTAGAGGGAGGGCTAAATGAGCAATGTGTGCATGTATGATTCTCCTAACCTGACACTTATCAAATGTATAATTACAATGCACCAATCAATGAATATAAAAAAGGATAGAAAAAATAAAAATATCTCAGTCTCTTCATTTGTAATTACCTAATACTGCCCTAGTAATTGTAATATTTCACAATACATTTGAATTCCAAGTAATTAATGCACTGAACATTTTAGTATACTAAAGTATACATAACATCCTTTTATCATTGTTATATAACTTTATATGTTCCAAAATTATATATACTAGTACATAGCAAAAATCAACAAGAAAAAAGACCTATGGATTTACATTTTTAATAGAACTGAAATGAAAAGATCTTGTTTTTATTTAGTTTTTTTATTTAACTTTTTAAACATATTTTCAGAAATGCATTCACTGTTAGATTTTGTCAAATTCTTTCTCAGCATCTATTGAAATGATCTGTGATTTTTGTCTTTAGTTCTGTTTATGTGGTGGATTACATGGATTGTTTTTCGTATGTTGAACCAGCCTTGCATCCCTGAGATGAACTGGACTTGGTCATGGTATATGATTTTCAATGATACAGGCCTGTAGTTTTGTTTTCTTGAGCTGTCTTAATTTGGTTTTGGTATTAATGTGATGAGGGTGTCATAGAATGTATTTGGGAGAGTCCCGTTTCTTTCTATCTCATGGAATAGATTGAGGAGTATTGGGATTAGTTCTTCAAAAAAGGTTTTATAAAATTCACCTGGGAAACTATCTGGTCCCAGGCTTTTCTTTGATGGTAGGCCCTTTATTGCTGTTTCAATCTCTTTGATTGCTATTGGTCAATTTAAATTTTCTATATGTTCTTGATTCAACAGATTTTACTTCCCACAGCATGCATGTTCTTGAAACTTCATCATGACTTCATGAGCAACAGGTCTTTAAAATTATATTTGAAGTCTTTTTTTGTATGATGACATATACAGGTGGCATGCCAGGGTCTGAAGTTAGTGATGTAGTGACAATCACTGATCAAAATATTAAATATATTTAATTTTAAACTTCTGAATTTGAATTATTTAATTTTTCCCTCTGTGGCTATCATATGATTAATTATGGTGTTATATCAAAGATCTGTTGTAAAGCTATTTTTAAAAAGTAATTTGTCTCTCATGGAAGTAGTCACTTTAGCTTAGGAAATTTTTTAAAAATTGTAGGTGTTTATCAAAATGATTGTGGTATTTTTTGGTACTAGCTAGTAATTAAAAAGACAATACAGCATAAAATGGAGCTGGCTAATTTGCTTGTTATCCATCTTAAAATAAGTGCATTACAGCCAATCAATATCTGGAAATATTTGAAATTGAACTGATACCCACCCACCCCCAAATCAAAACCTCTTTAAAGCTACTATTAACCAAACAAGATTATATCATGTATTGGATTTTGTAATAAAATAAAAAAATCTGATTTGTACACTTATAATCAATGTTATATTTTCTGAGGCAGAAGGGTATGATATGATTAAAAGGAAACATTCAAAGAGGATGCCAGTCTGTGGAGAGAATTCTAATTGGAGACATATTTTCAGTGCTAAAGTAGAAATAAAGAACATTGATTAACTCTTTAGGTGATATAAATATTTGACTTTCTATTCACATCCAGCCACTATTTTTAGAAGTTTCAGAGAGGAAAATAAAACATACAGTAACCAACATATAATAAATAGACCTAGATATAAACAAGAAAAATGAAGATTGAGTGATAAGAATAAATGAGATCCATCTAGAAAAATCTATGGAGTAGCTAAGAGTGAGGATGTCAGGAAAAGATACTTACCACTGTGTCTAAGAGTGATAATGTAGCACATCAAAAATTATATTTAAAATTAGGGTTCTTAATGAATAGCACGATAAATTTAACAGCGCAAAGTGAATAATGGATATTAATCGTTCTTCATAAATCTGACAGTAATGGAATGCAGAAATATGATTAATGAAATACAACAAAGAGTTAGTGCCTCAGAAAAAATTTAAGAAAAAGAAAAGGAAAGGTGAGGAAAAAGAGAAGACAAAAGAAGTCAAGAAATTTAAACAAAGCTCACCAAGTGCTGTGTGCATGTATGCCACTATCACTACGAACTACATTATGATGTGAAACTATAATACACCAATGTTTAAAAAAAGAAATTTAAGCAAAATTTCCAAATTAGGAAGCAGATAGATGGACGATAATCTGACTTAACAGAAGAAAGAAGGATAAGAACCTATCCATAGGGAAAAGTTGTACGAAGAAAGTCGCTTTCCTCTTCATTTCTCAAGTCTCTCAGGAGTTAGCATCAGAAACCTCCAATCTGGGGATTCGATAAGCTAAAATAAGTAAAACAATGCTTTGAAAACTGGTAAAGGAAAAGACATTCATCTCTTCACCTCTGTTGCACAGAGAATATAATATGATTTCCTTCCTAGCAGAAAATAAATTTGAATTATCTCTGAAGGATGAAACTTAACCTTGGGATTCAGGAAGCCGCTGAGGGCCATAGGGGATACCTCTACTAAAGGAAGAAATTAAATAAAAAAATGTGTGGACTCCGTGGTGAGATTCTTGTCTTCTGCCTCTTTTTTGTCTCTCAGAATGTTGTCAGCTAGGCTGAAATACCCACACACCAACTCTGGACAGAAACTTTTAGGAAAAAGTGACAGACCCAAAGGACAATAATGACAGAAAAAGATGATTAGGATCTTTACATCGGAAATGTAAGTTGTTAACCATGACCTGGGTACAAGACATGAAATGAAAATCCAAATGCAAGTTTTGAAGAAGTTATTTTTAATGAGTATAAAAAGAAAATAAACATGCATGTCTAATTCAATTAACAATCTTTTTTTTTTAATTTTTTTGTGGTTTTGGGGATTGCATGCTGGGTACCTACCACTAAGTTGCATCCCCAAGCCTAACTCTAAAGAATTCTCTGGGCGATCTCCAACCCAGTTTGTACCCCAAGTTCTCATATATGCCATAACCCTAAAATGTATTTCAGCTTTCCTCACATTAGTATTAAACATTTCATTATGTCTCTTTACACTCTTTACCCTAAATAATACATCTGAATTATGCTTGGCTTTGAACCTAATAAAAAATAGAGTCATAGCGGGGCGTGGTGGCGCACGCTGTAATCCCAGTTCTTGGGAGGCTGAGACAGAAGGATCTGGGTTCACGGCCAGCCTCAGCTACATAGTGAGGCCCTCCACAACTTAGTGAGACCCTGTTTCAAAATAAAGAATAAAAAATGGGGCTGGGGGTGTAGCTCGGAGGTAGAATGTCCCCACTACCACAAAACAAACAAACAAACAAAAATGGAGTCGTGTTTTGAACTCAGCATTTTCTTTGTCTACGTCTATACATGTGTGTTCATGTGTCCTCTTAAATTATTTTGTTGTACGTTACCAGACTTTCTCAACTCCATTGTGTGGAAAATACAATACTTTACCTATTTTTCTCTTGGACTTCCTTATTTTCAATTATTTTGCTGTTGCAAACAGGGCTGCAAGGAACATTTGTTGTGTGTTTGGAAAATACAATACTTTACCTATTTTACTCTTGGACTTCCTTGTTTTCGGTTATTTTACTGTTTCAAACAGGGCTGCCAGGAACATTTGTTGTGTTTCTCAGGATGCATATTTGCAAAAGATTCCCTAGAGGATTGGTGTGAGAAGAGAAAATCTGTGTGGTAGGGAAGCACTTACTCAAATTTACTAGATAATGGAAAACTGTTTCCAAAATCTGTACAAATCTGAACCTCACTATGAATGTGTATAAGCAACATAAGAATTCTTTTTCATATAAATACTTGCCAGTACTTCGTTTGACAGGCCTTTTTTTTCATTTTGGCCATGCTGAGATGTGTGCAGAAGTATCCCTAGTGATATTAATTTGCATTCCCCTTATTATAAATTCAGTTGATAACATTTTATATGATTTTTTAGCTGCCTACATGTCTTACTATATAAAGTTCCTAATCAGATATGCTGAACATGTTTTCTATACAATTGTCTTGTCTTTTCTCACTGATTAATGAAATCCTTCATATATTTTGAATAAGAACTTCAGAAATCAGCTACCTTCTGGAAAGGCTCAGATAGGACATACTTAGGCTTAGTGTTCAAGAGGTCAAATCAAGCATACTATGTAAGTGCCTAAGTTTAAAAGATAAAACAAATTCCCCCAATGGTTGATTTTATGAACTTCAGATATAAATCATAATATCGGAAGATTTTCATTTTGTAATACACTTTGGACACAATTAGAAATGCTGAGACCAGATGTGAGAAAAATGAGAAATAGTAAATGCTCAAGGACAAAAAAATATCATATTATTGGTAGTATAAAATGACAGCTTCATTTTAGAAATTAACTTAACAACATATATACATATATATATATTTGCTATTAACAAGTAATCCAAGTAATCACCTCTCATTGAACTTGATCTAAGAAGGTAAAGTAATCGTGTGAATGGATTAATACATGTGAACGCTTTGTTGGTGTTATGCCAGTGGACATGGTAAATGAAATATACGACATAAATGAAATGGAATGCACTTGATGAAATTTAAAAAGATCACTTAAATGTATGGCCCCAAATTATGTCTATAGCAAATTGTTGTATTGCATGTTTCCATGTGCATAATTTAATGGCTGAATATACACGCATCTATCTAGGTGGTCATCCTAAAAGGATACGTAAGCCATGTAAGCTGGGCGTGGTGGCACCCACCTGTAATCACAGTACTTGGTAGGCTGCTGAGACAGGAGGAACACAGGTTCAAGGAAACTTAGCAAGGTCCTCAACAACTTAGTGAGATCCTATTTCAAAATAAAAAATAAAATATAGCTAGGGGTGTAGCATAGAGGTAAAGTGCCACTGAGTTCAATCCCCAGTACCAAAAACAAACAAAAAATGAAAACAAACAAGCATACAGAATTATGTAACAAAATATTATTTGTAATAATTTCTTCTTGATGAAGTTATAGAAAAATTAATTTCCTCATTTGATTACCTGGTATTATTAGTTGTTTTAAAAATGGGACATTCTCATACTTCCAAAAATTATGGAGATATTTAAAAATTATGTCATTTATGAAAGAAAAACTGGATAATATTATGTCCAAATTTGAATGTGAGGATATAGCATGCTAAATTTAACAAGAAGAGGTTCTCTGACATGATTTCGTAAAAACAATGATATGTATATATGGTGACATTTCATAGCTTGGAAGTGAATACCCATATAGCCATCTGAAATGGTGAAATCTGTTTTGCATTGACTATTTCTTTCTCTTAGTGTTGGCACCATCATTCCTCAGTTTACCCCTGCTGGCAACATTGACAGCTGTCTGTATTTCATTTCCCTCCTCAAGTTCTACAAACTGATTTTGTAGTGATTATTAAAAGAATCCTTTCTTCTACATCCTTGCTCTTCTTTGGCATCATGGGTACTAATCCAAAATACCATAATTAAGTTCTTCTGTGTTTCTAGGTCGCTTGTCTTAGATGCTTTAAATCCACCTTCTACACAGGATGCAAAAAATAGCTACTCATTATAAATCTTAAATTTGATCATGGTTTGCCTTTGCTTATATGTTTACATGAGAAAGGCCACACCTCATGGCAGGACATGTAGGAACTTCTGTGGTCTACTCCTTATCCACTTGTCCAAACACAATTCTTCCATATATGTTGTATTAGCACTTTCAGACTCCTTGAGCTCTATCCATTTATGGCACATCCAGACTCCTTGAGCACTACACTCCATGTAGTGCTGTTTTTATTTTTCCTCAATTAACTAACTTTGCTCATGTTTCCTAGAAGCCTAAATTACTATTACTCCATACTTTCTGAGTCATATTTTAAAATCAGATAACACACTAACTCTCCCAGGAAACTCTCCATGTCTCCTTTTTTTTTTACATGATTAGGCACACCTATCATATATTACCACATCTGAGCATGTCTGAAGAATTAGGTCTTTCATGTAGACTGAGATCTGTGTTGTGAGGGCTCTACCATACATACAGTAGGATCTCTAGGGTCTATTATTATGTCTTAGACACCGTGAGGCTGAATAAATGTTTATTGAACAAAAATGAACTGGACTGAGTCTAAAATTAGGAATTTGCTAAAATGACCCATATTTAGTTTCAGTCTGAACACCAAAAAAAAAAAAACTCTACTCTTTTTATGGTAGAACAGATTGTAGACACAATTCACATTATATGAAACACCATCCTTCTCCAGATATTTCTCCTGTTCTTTGGGCACCCCACTGCATTGTTTCATTTTTAAATAGAAAAATATTTCCTCTCTTTAGTTCATGTAGATTAAGAAACTTAAGACCTCACTTCAATGAGTACTTAGCTTTTCTGAGGATAATGAAGCTTTTCAAAGGTGCTTTGCAAAACACTCCTAACTTTCCTGTTAAATTGCTTCTAATATAGTATGCAAAAAGACTGGAAATGGAACCACCATATGATAGGACCCAGGTACACAACTCCTCGGTATCTTTTCAAAAGACTTTATGTCAGAATACCATAGTGATACATGCATAACCATGTCTGTAATAGCACAATTCACAATAGCAAAGTTATGCAACCATTGTAAACATCCATCAACAGATATGTGCATACAGTGTGGTAGCCAGATGCAATGACACACTCCTGTAATCACAATACGCAGGAGTCTGAGACAGGAGGATCGCCCGTTCACAGTCAGCCTCTGCAACTTAGTGAGGCCCTCCAAAACTTAGTAAGATCTTGTTTTAAAATACAAATGCACCTGGTGGTGTAGTTCAGAGGTATAATGCCTCTGGGTTCAATCTCCAGTCCCCCTTCCAAAAAGTAAATAAAAGAAAGTGTGGTATATACACACAACAGAGTTGTACTGAGTCATAAAGAAGAACAAAAATAATTTTGTTATTTTGTTATAAGTCATTTGCAGAAAGATGGATGGAACTGGAGACTATCAGGCTAAGTAAGATCAGCCAGACTCAGAAAATCAAGGCCTGCATATTTTCTCTCATATGTGAAAGCTATAGAGAAAATAGGAGAAAGAGGCATACTTTATTTCAAATGAAAATGAAGAGAGAGATGAGTAATGGAAGGGGATGTGGAAAGGAGGAAAGGAGGGAAAAGGGAAGTTTGGAGAAGGAAACAGACAAAATAATGTTATGTGCATATATGAATGCATCACTATGAATCTCATGATCAGATACAGGGAGGGACGAGGCAGAGGAGGGAGAAGGTGTGGGGAGGGAAAATGACAAAAGTGATTTTGTGTGCATATATGAATGTGTCCCTATGAATCACACTATGTTGTACAATTACAATGCACTAATACAATTTATTAATATATTTTAATTTACCTGTAAACAGTTTTTAGTATGCAGCTTGGTGTATTTTATACTCCCTCCCAATTTTTATAGTTCCTTTGAGATGAGGTATGTCCTCATGATTTCAAGTATGAATAGATTTGACTGAAGGATCAACCTTTCCTTGATAGCCCTTTGTGGATAGAACTTATTAGAGGGTTATTAAAGGCAAAGACAGAGAAATGGGTGTATTAGGGTTCACTAGAGGAACAGAACCAATAGAATGCATATATAATTATAAAAGGGTGTTTATCAAATTGGCTTACAAGATAAGAGCCAGGATAATCCCACAATGGTCCCTTGCAGGCTGGAGAGCCAGGGTGCCAGTAGCTGTTCAGTCCAAGATACTGGAGTCTCAGAGGAAGAGGGACCAATGATAGAAGGCCCTTGGAGAGTCCTATTCCTGGTGTGAGTTGGTGTTTAAATGCTGAAGAATCAAGAGACTGATGCTCTTGAGAAACGGCAGCAGCAAAAAAAAAAAAAAACCTCAAAAAGAGCCCAGCATGAATGCACATGCGGTATATACATCTCCACCTTCTTTTACTTTATTGATTTAGACTTGGATGATGCCACCCAAATTTATGGTGGGTCCTTCCCACTAATTCCCCTGACCCACGTAACAACCTTCTCTGGAAACACCGTCTCAGACACACCCAGAAGTGCGCTTTACCAATTCTCCAGGCATCTTTCAATATTTATTCAAGTTGACAACCAAGGTTCATCATCATGGTGGGCACATCACAAAAGAAAATCCATTGGATTGAAAGATACATCCTTAAAAACATGATTTAAGAGAAATGCAGCAGTAAGTGCCTCACTGGTTAAAGGACTTAGCCATCCATTGAATGACAAGTTGTTGTTGCTTTTTCCAGAACAAGTTACCTATCTTGGCATCAAAAAGCATTTTGGCTAATCACCAACACAAGCTGCTTTTTATTTGCAGGCATTTGCTATTATATGTGTTTTTCTCGGCTGTAGATGTCAGAGAAAATACAAGCTGAGACTTCACATCGTTCTTCCTGATAACAGCATTACTTTTGAAACATATATTTTTGACATCTCTAATAATCTTTTATGTTGCTTACAAGTCTTTAATAACAAGTTATGACATTCAGACACTTAATGCCCATTCAGGAGAGAGTTCCACTTTAGTTACCATGGCAAAGACAGGCTTTGGTATTCATGGCTGTGCTGGGAATTTGTCATGCTTTTGATTCTTTTTTTTATTATTTTTGGCAATGTTTGTTATGTTCAAGCATTCTCCAGATAAGACATAATTGTCTTTCACTGTGTGTAGGAGAGAGTAAAAAAGAAAGCATATTAAAATGTCAAATATGTTCATCTGAATCTAATAATTAATTGTGCTGTGCCTACAGAAGCAAGTAACACATTAGAAAGAATGTTCCATTTCAGTGGGGAAGAAACAAATCAAGCAATTTATGTGAAAAGCTTATTTGGAGTTATACCTGAGAGTAATATAAACATACTTCTAAATCTGATTTTTCATCACACCCAGTGACCAAGAAAATGGTTGTCATTTATAGACAATAAGTGTTTGAAAAATAATAAATGAGAAGAGGAATACCATCTAAGGTCTGGGACACAGGCTTTCAGGAAGAAGTTGTAAAAATTATTGAGTTTTATATGATTGAATTAGTCTTGTTAGTGCACCGCCAACTGCTTAAATAACAACAATTTTACTTGCTTGTGACTTGGAATTATTTGAATTTTTTACTTTTGAATCTTTTCTAATGATGCAATTAAGTGTTGTGTTAAGTGGGGTGAAGAAAACCTAAAGAAATAGATTTGTTCACAATGAAATATATAAGTTCATATATTTTTAGTTTTAATATATAATAAAATTTATTTACATTAGGTGAATTATGCTCATGCATAAATTCATGTTTAAAAGGGTCACCTGTACTCTTCAGTTTATGGAGAGGAGAGAGACTTACTCCAAGTTTACTTATATTTCTTTTGGTCTTTTAGCAATCTTAATATGATTTCACTTTGATACTTTAATGATCAGCTATATAAATTTGTTCCCTAGTATCTTAATTTTCATTTAATAAACTGTGTCAGTTTTCATTAATACTTTTCTTTGAAAAGTATGAGCAACTCATAGCTTAATTTCAGCCCAAAATTATTCTGAGATCTTTCAAAAGGAATGAAAAATGAATGCAATCTAGTCATAAGTGTTAGTGTAAAATTAATGCTTTAAAAGTGTCTAACTGAGCAGGATGTGGTGGCGTGCACCTGTAATCCCAGTACTTGGGAGGCTGAGACAGGAGAATCGCAGGTTCGAGGACAGCTTCGGCAAGTTGTGAGACTCTCATCAACCTAGTGAGACCTTGTTTCCAAACCAAAAAAAAAATATGACTGGGGTGTAGCCTGGAGGTAGAATGCCTCTGGTTTCCATCCCCAGTACCACACACAACACACACACACACAAAATTTCTGTGTTTTACATGCATGTACATTATTTATATATGCATATTTGTCATGTGTGTTTGTGTCTATCCTATATATACAATTCAGGAAACTTAATTTTTATTAGTTAATTTTATTTACATAGAAAACAGGTTTTACTATGGCATATTCATGAATTCAAATAAGATACCTTGTTCATATCTGTCCCCCATTTCCCATCCTGACCCTCTCCTCCCCCCGTCCCATCCTCTTCTCTAATAATGTCCCTGCTGCTTTCATGTGTCTTTTTATGTTTCACAAATGAGGGAAAACATGTGATATTTGTCTTTCTGTGTCTGGATTATTTTGTTTTCATAATGTTCTCTAGCTCCGTCCATTCTTCTGCAAATGACATGATTTCATTCTTCTTTAGGGCTAAATATGACTCCATTACCGTATTTTCTTTATTCGTCTGTTGACGGACACCTAGGCTCATTCCATTACTAGACTATTGTGACTGGTGCCTTGATAAACATGGGTGCACAGGTATCTCTATCGCACATTGACTTTAGGTCCTTTGGGTACATACTGCGGAGTGATATGGCTGGATCACATGCATGGTAGTTCTATTTTTAGTTTTTTGAGGAACCGCCATTCTTATTTCCATAGTGGCTGCACTAATTTACAATTCCACCAACAGTGAATAAAATTTCTTTTCCCCCCACATCTTCACTAGCATTTATTGTTTTCTGTATTCTTCATAATAACCATTCTGATTAGTGACATGGAATCTCAATGTAGTTTTAGTTTGCATTTCCCTGATGGTTAACGGCTTTCACATGATTATTGACCATTTATATTTCTTTTAAGAAACATCTGTTTAGTTCTTTTGCTATTTATTTATTTATTTATTTATTTATTTATTTATTTTTGTGCTACTGGGGATTGAACCCAGCGGCATTCTACCCCTGAGATACATCCTCAACCATTTTTAATTTATGTTTTGAAACAGAGTCTCTCTCGTTGCTGAGACTGTCCTTGAACCTGTGAACCTCCTGTCTCAGCATCCCAAGTACTGAGATTACAGGCATATGCCACCACACCAGGCTCTTTTGTTCAATTATTGGGTTGTTTGTGGGGTTTTTTTTTTTGGTGTCAAGTTGTATAGTTTTTGTATATTGTGGATATTAAGGGAGTCAGAAGGTTCTACCAGCCAGAAAACAAGTTTGGGATGAACCCCTCCATATTCAGTAGGAAGCCTCTCCAATCCCTGCTGCCCAGAAGTTTATAGCCCACGGATTTAAACACCGATTTTAATTCCAATCTTATTCTGTGATGAAAAAGTACTAGTGTACACATTTGAGTGGAATAAGGTTAAATGATCTGTGTATCTAATTGATATTTCCACTAATGCTCAAGTCATATTTGTGTTTTCGTTATTTCTTTTTTCAAATTAATAATTTGTGCCTTCAGTTCCAAGATTTGCTAGGATTTTCATTTGGAAATACCTTGGTTCATTTAGCTTCTCATTTAAGCTCTTGCAGTTGCTCATTTTCTCTCTCTCTCTCTCTCTCTCTCTCTCTCTCTCTCCCTCTCTTTCCCTCCCCCACCACAGTTTGTTAAATCCATTTACTTTTCATCTTCAGACGTGCTTGATGTCTCTTATGTTCTTTCTTTTTTTCATCTCTCTATTGCATTTGTGCCTTTTCCCTCCTTTGCTCTCTTTTTTGCATGGGGCTTCAAAATAGGTCCAGGTGTATTTATTTATTTATTGTGTTTTATACATGAATATATTAGGATTGACCCCACACTGCGAGGGACAACAGAGTGCTGTGCATTTTGAATGACAGGAGAAGGCAGTGTTGGAATAAGCCTTGAAAGTCATTGATTTTAAGGCTCATCACACTTCCTGTCCTTTCATTCTGCTCCATTCATTAATCCACACGTATTCTAGAGGAAGGCCTTTTGAAGAGTGCTCCAAGCCTCTGCACAGAAGAGGTTGTGTGAAGTGCAGCTGGCGAATCTGCCTGAATGAAGAGCCAGATTGGAAATCAGAGCTGCGAACAGTCGCAGTATCGTGCGTGGGAAGCATGTTTGCAGCAGTACTATCTTAAAGGGTATGTTATTTTTGATAGATAGTTTTAGCATTTGCAAATAATTTGTTTCTTTGTGATAAGATGGTATTTAATAGGTATTTCAGGAACAAGATAAAAATCTCAAATATATTTAATCAGAAGAACTCCTAAAATATATTTTACCCAGGTATTCTATTTATCCTTAGTTTTCATTTCTTATCATGCATTTGATAAGAAAGAATAGAAGCAGGGTGTGCTAGCACATACCTGTAATCCCAGTACTTGGGAGGCTGAGACAGGAGGAATATAAGTTTGAAGGCAGAGCCTCAGAAACTTAGCGTGGACCTCAACAACTTAGTGAAACTGTTTCAAAGAAAAATGAAATAGAGCTGGGGTGTAGCTCTGAGGTAGAATGCCTCTGGGTTCAATTCCCCAGTAGAGAAAAAGAAAGGAAGGAAAGAAGGAAGGAAGGAAGGAAGGAAGGAAGGAAGGAAGGAAGGAAGAGAGGGAGGGAAGGAGGGAAGGAGAGAGAAAGAGAGAGAGAGAAAGAAAGAAAGAGAAAGAAAGAATAAAGAAATAAAGAGAGAGAGAGAAAGAGAGGAAGGAAGGAAGGAAGGAAGGAAGGAAGGAAGGAAGGAAGGAAGAGAGAGAGAGAGAAGGAAAGAAAGAAGGGAAGAAAGAAAGAAAGAGAGATGGAGAGGGGGGAAAAGGAAAGGAAAGGAAAGGAAAGGAAAGGAAAGGAAAGGAAAGGAAAGGAAAGGAAAGGAAAGGAAAGGATACAACTTCCAGGTGTCCCTCATAACAGGTTGAAACAATTTGAGAGTCTCAGGATAGGTGAATTCCAAAGGAAACAACATTGCCTTGAATCATTTGCATATGAGTTAAGACAGATAAGCAAAACATATTTTAATAGCAGAGTACTAGAAATCCTGCTCTTTGGGACAATACATGTATTTCTTCGCCTAAGGCGTAGTCACTAATTGTATTTTGTACATATATAACCCTTATTGATCTTTTGCATTTCATTACATTTGACACTAACTTAAAATTAAGATAAACTAGCCACATTGCTTTTTATTGTCAATGCAAAAATGAATATAGCTCACAGTCATGCAAACCCAATACAGAGAAGACATAGGATGGTGATCCATTATGCATAAAAATGACACTTTCATTATGAAAGGAAATGTCTGGAGAATCAGAGAATATGCTTTTGCAAGTTATTTATTTCCATACATATTTCTAAGCCAGTATCAGATTATGATGTTTTAGAATAAATTATTTTTAAAGTGATTAGATTGTCTTCTCTTTGTAAGTTCTAGGAATGTAGAAAGTTACCCTGCTTTAGAGAATCCATATCCGATCATACAGTGCCCCTTCAAATACTTTGTTCTTCTCAAAATACTAATAAAAGGTAGAATCAAGAGAGATTGGACCAGAAAGAAACTGCACCCAAGGGTTGAAAAAAATCAATACAAAGACAGAGTAAGACCATATGGTGTGTGAATATTATATTTTAACAATTAAGAAAATGACTGCTCAGACAAGAGCTAGCAGGGGGTTTGAAAACAAAAATTGTGGCTCCTATTTTATTTTGTCAAATTGCTTTAGATATTAAATGTGTGCTTGAAATTATCTTCCAAATTGTTTCTTTGGGTAGGTTGCACATTTAGATTAAAAAAAGGACAAAGGTATGTGCCTATGGACAAACTTTCATAGAAAGAAAGAAAGAAATATTTTTCCTGGAGATTTTATAAAATAGCAAAGTTATATTTCTGGGACATAATGGTTGACTTCTCCATATTTGTGGTAGGTATATTATATGTATCAAGTTAAAAAGTATTGAGATGAGAATTCTTGAAAAAGAAAGCAGCCCACAGTGTGCCACAGAGTGATAGGATTAGCCTGTGTGAATTCTTGATATAACAAATTAATTTAATAAATATGTGTTTCAATAGCAAAAATATATATGATAAATATGAAGCACTTCATAGCTACAACTAAATTATTTACTAATAGCTATCTTAATAATGGAATAATTAAAGTTGTTTATTACAACCTATGTAAAGAATGTAATAGTAGAAATAATGCTATGAATGTATACAAAATTGCCAATACCAATCTCAAAGAATTGTGGGGTGAGGGTGGGGGGCCCTGTCGGGAGGGCAACAAGAGTTGTATGCATGTATTTTTTTAACACCCTATACCAAATATGATGTAAAATTACAATGCACCCGATAAAAATATTAAAAAATAATGCAATTATACACTGCCCTATTGTAAGTAGGTCACAACAGGTGGTATTTGGGTTTCTTTTCTTGTTGTTGCTTTATCCCTCTTCAACCAGAAGAAAATTAGATATCTGTTTCAAGGTATAAAGACAGGCCAAACACCATCAGGGCTGACAATATAAGCCTTCCATAGAAACAAAAAGAAAATCTTTTAAAAACTTTCCAGAATTTATGAATAATTTTCAGTAACATAATCTCCAGTGTGGTATTAGAATTCCTACACATAAGAAATGTCAGTATTGGGGAGATTACTTGGAAACTAAAAAGACTATGATATTTACACTCTAAGCTTTTTGATTATTTTATACTGCTTGTATTCTATAAAGCAAGATTCTCCATTCAGTAGACCAACAGAAGCATAGAAAATGGTTTCTGGCAAGAAGAGATTACTCTTAGGACTCTGCTGAATTGCAAAATGAAATATTAAAGAAATACATATATTTTTCCTGGAAAAGAAGAATTCTGAGGCTTATGTTACTTATAATAATCTCTAGCAAATAAAATTGAAAGCTCATGGAAAATGTTAGTGAATACTAATAACTCGTATTATCAGGTATTTTGCTATGCCTGTGAAATCTCCATCTTTTTATTCTTAAAATATTTCAGTGAAGTCTATATTATAATCATTTCTAACTAAATAAGTGTTTAAGGGTCTTGTGCTTTGTTTATGTGATAAAATCATCCTCATGTCTTTGATCTAAACTTGAGTTGTCTGATTACAAAGCAATGACCCTAAATACATACAGGTTTTGGCCAACTTCTATTATTAATGAATCTCTTAGGTTTTGGGAACTATATGGTTTATGTCACTACTCTGCAAATATATCATGAAAATGAACATACACAATATAAAAGGGAATACACTTATTACAACAATATTGTCTAGTCAAAATACAAAACAAAACACAACCAGTGATGAGGAATGGGAGTGGATTAGACCTGCGGGCCAGGAAGTCAGCCTAGATGGCATCGTTATCCCTCATTTAGTTCATAATCATACCTATACTGATGAGATGTTTGCACACTACTATCCCCACCTAGGAAAGTGAAATGAAAAAATTATTATATGGTGACATCAAGATTTGTGGTCAAGCAAATTCAGTAAATTGAGACCAAAAAAATGGACTTTGGCACTTAAAACAAGTACATACAAACTTATCTTCCGATACTACTTCTACAGTTCCTTTCAGGTTACTTAAGTTCTGTGATCCTCAAATTTCCCATATACTGCAGATTATTGTACCTACCTTGGTGGATGGTTGTGTCTATTAAATTATCCTGAAAAATTCATTGTTCATGTTAGGCATTTAATAAATACATAGGCATGCCTAGTGGATTGATAGACTATATTAAAATCATATTTGTAATTTTTTTAAAAGTATGCATTCTAACTACTAGTACAGGCAATAATTTTTCATATTAGGTTTGCCATATTATATGTATTGGAGTTTATTTACTAACTTAAAATTATAAAAAATATATTTCAATTGCTATAACCAGTTATCTCATAAAGAAATGTCTGTGATGAATGGTGGAATTATAAAAATGAATATAAACTGCAAATTATGATTTATATTCAAATCAATGTATTCATAAATCAAAACAGAGGATTCCATTGCTATATTGCTTTTATCATATATAAATTAAAGACTGTCATTCTAATTTCTTCTACAACTAATTATGAATATATTGTCCACCATTTGGAAAATCCCCAAAAAGTACAAAGTAAAAATCCATAAAGGATATACAGAGTATGGACATGTGTGCATGGGTAAGATGCAAATAATGTTTGTGCATTTGAATGTCACCAAGCATATACTTATGGATCATATTCTTATATATTTTATGTGTTTGTGAGACAAATTGCTGAATGTTGTATGTTTTCTTTTAACATCAGTTGAGTTAATGCCATCTCTGGACATCTAAATGACATGAAAACTAAAGAAAAGATGAAAGGTAATAGTTAGCATTTTCTCTGCATAGATCAAAGTTGCACAAAATCAAACCCACAGATGATTAAGGAAGAGTTTTAAACCTATGTGACCAAAATACCACCTCTATAAGAGAAAGTTTCTCACTCAGAATGCACTGGAAAGAGCATGTACATCTCTGATTTAGAAATGAAAAGGCACAGGGCTTCAGTGACTTTGGAAATGTTCTGACTCAGTTGGGAATGAGATTAATGACTTTGTGAAATCAAAGCATGCAAGAGGAGCCAGCTGGGTACTGACTCAGCTGATTAACCAGCAGGAACCGAGGAATGGCACAAAGTTGAATTATGATTGTATGCCTTTCCAACCACAAAAATAAGGGGGAACAAATGTTCAAACACTGAGAGCTGATGATGGGGTCACTGCTAAAAGATGAATTATTATTTACGGGCCAAACTTAGAAAATATTAAAATGTTTATTCATAAGACTATGTGTTTATGTCAGTCTGTATGGACTTGTGTAATATTGAGTGTCCACATGCAGTGTTGTGTATAGAGATGTAAGATGGTTTTATTTTATCCTAAGAGATGACTGAATGTTAAAAACCTACATACAAAGTGAAAATATTTCAGAATAAATTGATCACCCAAAGAACATATATTGGTTGGGTGTTAGTGTTTTAAAATCATATCACTTCTAATAATAGAGAGTTTCAATCACAAAAATAAGAAAATACAGGAAATTCTACAATGGATATAATACTTATTACATGACATGCTATATGATCTTTGTGTGTGTATGTGTGTGTGTGTGTGTGTATGTGTGTGTGTGTGTGTACATGTGTGCACTGGGTCTTGAAACCAGGGGCATTCTAACTCTTAACTACATCCCCAACCTATTTTATATTTTATTTGGAAACAGAGTCTTGCTAAGTGGCTAAGAGCCTTGCTATGTTGCTGAAGCTGGCTTTGAACCTGCAATCCTCCTGTCTCAGCCTCCCAAGTACTGAGATTAAAGGTGCGTGCCACCCTGCCCAACTGCAATATGATTCTTAATAGCTATCTCTATCCCTTTGTACTAATAACAGCATTGGTAGAAAGTCTATAATCTGTTCTTACTATCCACTAGGATCTGGGAAATAAATGAGGGTCTCAAAGTATCTATTTTACACTCTTTTAAGCAGGGCTTTTATAAACATGCACATGCTATTTCCTAACATATCAGAAATGGAGAGCTGTGATCAGAAAAACACTTTTAACAATCTGTATGGATGTTTTTAAAATTATGACCAATTAATGAATATTGGTAGATCATGTAATTTATGACATATTAAATGAAGATGTTCTATAACTAAATTGTTCATACTATGTTACTATATTCCCTCAGGTATTATGCAAAAAAATCACATGTATAATCTTAATGTGGGAAAAGAAGGATGTTGGGAGCTAAATTTGATGATCTTAAACCTCTCAAAGGAAAGAATGATTGGTGCCATTTATCTTTTAAACGATTAGTAAAATGTTGCTTAGTGCAATCTCTAGTTCTTGTGATTCTGACATGTTAATTAAAGCATCACTTGCACCATAAAATGGCACTATGAACAGGATTATCTTCCTATCCATGAATACCAATTGCTAAAGTGTATTATTTTGACAAGGAAATACAGGAGATAAAAATATAGCTAGAAGCTGATGCCAGGCTGGATTTTATCCATTCTTGGTTTGAAGTTGTAAGAGGAGACAAGTTTTACTAAAGGAACTTGGAAACAATTGAGTTTAACTCTGGTAAGACTTGGTTGTGGATGTATTTACACACAGACTATGAAGGATAAGGAATGCTAGAAACAAATTCTATTCACTCTTCGTAGTTGGCAGCCCAGGTAAAAAAAAAACTTCATCATAACACTCATGTTTCTGGTTAATGGAAATAATTCTCCTGCTTTCTTGGCCACCATACAAGACAATATTTTCAATCACAAAGTAGGATAGATAGATCATTGATTACCATGAAAGATTTTGCACCTAAGGGTTATGGCTATTAAATAAAATAAATTAAAATTAAAATTAAAAAACTATTTCTATTTTATTTATTTATTTATTTTTTGCGGTACCGGGGATTGAACCCAGGGGCATTCTACCTCTGCACTACACTCCCGGCCCTATTTTTATACTGTATTTTGAAACCGGGTCTCACAAAGTTGCGGAGGGCCTCACTAAGTAGAGAGAGAGAGAGAGAGAGAGAGAGAGAGATGAGGCTTGGCCGTGAACCCGGATCCTCTGGTCTCTGCCTCCCAAAGTACTGGGATTACAAGCGTGCGCCACCACGCCCGGCCCCCAAACTATTTTTAAATGACCAAAACATCTTACAAAAAATATGTCTATAGAAGGTTGATGATTTTCTAGCTAAAACTAATCAGAGTAAGTGCCAAATTTCAAATCGAGGTCAGGAAATTCACATGTACATAGGGGAAAACATAGGAGTAGAACATTAGGCTGTAGACTTCTTCAGTTAAAAAGAAAAATGCTAATTGCGTTTTCATTGTGATAAACAAGTTGATGGATAACTTCTCAGGAAATTGTCTTGGAAATGGTGCCAGATATATCAGGTTGAACCTCAGTTTGTTTTCAGAGTCTCAGGGTTTTACCAGGAAAGGGGCTTTCCTCCAGCAAGGTCAGGTTCAGATTCAAGAAACTTAGATGAAAACAAAAAGTACATAAACAACAACAACAACTAAAAAGCCTAAGAGAGAAAGCTGGAAATGGACAATGAGTTTAAGCCATGAAAAGTCATTAACTTATTAATTTACACTAAAATTTTGAGAATTGTATGAACATTCTATAGAAAATCGGAAGGTGGATTTGGGGTGCCTTTCTTTCTCTCTTCTCTTCTCTTCTCTTCTCTTCTCTTCTCTTCTCTTCTCTTCTCTTTCTTCCTTTGTGTAAATCCTGAAATAACTGATTACTATGACAGAAGGGTTAGGAATTAATGGTTATTACCCTTTTATCTCACCTCTTGACCATTGACCTAAAGGTAGGTTAAATATTTTTGGTCCACTTTGCTCTTTCTAGATCATTCACTTTCCCCTTGCTGCCCACACCTTCTCTCTCAAACCACCAAGTTTAAATCTCATGTCATCAGGTTATATCAACTACTATCTCTCATTAAAGCTACAATCTACAGACACCTCATTTCCCAAAGATTTGTCTCCTGGGCCGCTATAATTCTTTTCCCTGTCGTCCACATTACTCACTCTTGATTCTCAATTTCAATATAGACACATGCGCTTCCTCATGAAACCTGTGGGATTTGTTCCTGTGGCCCTTCTCCTTAATAATCTTGTCCATCTCCATCCTACAGCAGCTCATTACTCGTACAGTGCCCCAGAACTGACTGTAACCACGATGTGTATCTGCATTATAGCATCACCTTCTCTTCCACCTTCTCACTTTGCTGTCTCTTAAAACTCTGATTCCCAAATCCTTCAAACCTATTGGCACAGATCCAGACCTCTTTCCACTATCCATTCTTTATTTGGTAGTTTCTTTTCTCTCACTGCCAAACTTTTCTCCCCTATTCCCTCTACATATTGGCCTGGGTGTTTGGGGACACAGAAACCAAGACCTCTTTGTATGCACATAGAAACAATCTGATTGCTATCATTCCTCAGTACCCCACTACCCTTTCCTTCTCCCTCTCCCTGATTCACTTTCTCTACCCTAATATTCCCCCTTCTGCTTTCATCACATTCCATTTTTCCTAAAACTGTCACAGGAGAAGAGGTGATCCCCTAAAGAGTCCAGAGGAGTTTCCTGTATTGGAGCAACAGGAATGCAACTCAGGATTGGGGGGGGGTCCTTGGTTTAATAATTTCAACAATTTGAAAATAATTTCAACACGTGCAAGTCAGAGATTTAGTTAAGCAACACGAAAGGCATTTAGGGGAGAATGTGGGCCATCTCCAATGTGAGAGATGCACTTTCGGGGTTCATGGCTCTGTTTTCAAAGGAAACTTGGTGACGTGTGTATTTGAGAAGTACATGAGAATGGCATCATTCTGATTACCACAAGCCAGTTTATGCTGGTATAGCCATTTATTGGATCCTTAGTTTGATCCTGGTCTCTATCATCTGATCAACCGATAAGCTGGAAAGTCTAACAAATTATAGGTTTTTCAAGATATCTTATCTGTCTTACTTTAATTGTTCATTAGGGGTTAATTAACACAGGATAATCATAGGGTTTGTTATTGTTGTTGTTGTTGTTGTTAACTTTAAGATTTACAGATTTCCCAGGAATTTTGGGAGAGAGAACTGGTTTGGGGAGTAAAGGTATGAAGAATTTTAGCATCAGGCTTTTATATTAAAGTTATATTTTACTTCTCCTTCATTTCTGTTTCCTTTCTACCTATTTCTTCTATTTTTTCTATCTTACCTCAAAACTTAATGAATTCATAAATACTGCCAGAAAACCATAGTATAGTTGCCTAATTCTGTCCTTCACACTCTCTCAGATGTTATCAAAGAAAAATTGACCAGATAAGTTATAGCAGCAGGAAAATTTGCTGCAATATGAGGAACACTGAACTCCATTCTACTGAAAGAAAAAGGAAGGGTTTTCCCCCAAAGCAGAGTTTTTAAGTGCTGGAAGGAGTTAGTGAGAAAATACTGGAGGACATTAGCAGGGAGATTGCTCAATGTGATTGGACCATTTGGACATGATAATTTCTATTTACCAAAGTTAGGGTCCAACCTTCTTACAGGATAAGGTCTGTAGCTTTCTGATAATTACTTTCCAAAGGCTTGGCTTGTAGGTCCTTTTGAACAACAATCCTGGATTATCAAACTGACAAGAGGCAGGAATAGGATTTACATCTCAAAGGGGGAAGAGAAAGGATTTACAATTGCAATTTTTCTAAAGTCAGTGCAGTAAAAAGAAAGTTCAGAACCTATAGTCAATCAGGAAGAAACATGGCCAAAGTCTAGTCAAGCTGAAGGGAACTTTAAGACTATCTTGGTCAATGTTTATTTCACATCTTCATTTTATCCTTTACTTGTTAACACTCTCTTATCCTTATTACAATCTTAGCATTTGATTTGACCTCCTATCTCATTGAAAAACTAAAGAGAGCAGAGAAATATTTTCTTCTCCAAAAATATACAAAAGTCTTGAATTTCTCCCAACACATGTATCTCTCAATAGCATCTGCACATATCATATAATCAAATCTTTAGAAAGAAATTGTGCCCATCTTTTTACCCAAAAAAATCCAAGTTCCTACCAAAAGATTTTCTTTCCCTCTCACTTGTTGAAGCATAATATACTGCAGCATGAATTTTGCTCTTTCTTCTGGGTCATTCCCTCCTCCCTACTTTGTTACCAGGTGGGAAATCTTAAAATTATTTCATACAGTCTCAGTCTTTGCTAATCTGCTTGGAAATCATTCAAACAGAAAGCACAATGGGGAACACAGGAGGTTTATTTAGAGAAGTAAAGGTATCATATGTGAAAGGCTGTGAAAACAGGGGAAAGAGTCACATTCTAGGAGAAAGTGGCTGGAATGGGCTATTTCGGGGTATGGAAAGGCAGCCTGGGGTAATGGGGTTATACTTCAGAGACAAGGTCTGGAGTGGTCTGTTTCCAGGTAGGGAAAGTGGCGTGGAGTGTTCCATGTGTTGGGTTTTATAGTCCCTCTGAACACCTTCTTTATACACATTACATTTAGGGTGATTGAGTGCCCCCCTGCACATGGCACCTGAGTGACCCTGCATTGTTTCTCTACTTTCTTCCCATGGGGGGGGTGTTCAAAGTGAGTCTTTGCAAATCCAGTCTGTACAGTTGACCCAATCCATCCCAGATGACCCCATCTGCTACTGTCTATCAAGCAATTTAATCATTTGCATCACCTTGTTAAGTATGCTACTATTTCTTCTATCTTTTAAAAAAAAATTAAAGTCTCATAGCATGACTTCCATAGCATATCCTTCTTCTCCCCTTTGTGGCAAAGCCTTGCAAAGAGAAACCTGTATTTGTTGCTGATATTTTTCTCTTCCTATTCTTCCTGATATTCCTTCCATCAGGCTGTTGCCTTTACCACTCTACTGAACTTGTCCCTAAGATAATTGTGACCTCTAGATTGCTAGTACAAATGTCCTTGCTCAATCTTATTCTCACTAACTTCCAGGACAGTTAATCCTTCCCTCCTCCTGAATACATTATTGCCATTCAGATCCCAGGACTTGACTTTCTCTTCCTTTTCCTCCATTTTAGTCAATCCTTGTCTCATTAGTTGATGGCGCCATTTTCCAAGTCAGATTTAAAAGTATGTTTCTGTTAGAGACTCTTCAATTGGCAAACTGAAGTTGTGAATTTATGAGTTCATGGGAATAGTTTTAAGCATAATTAGACACTCCCCGTAGTATCAACTCATGGGCTTGTTCACAGAGATGTTCTCCCAATATAGTTAAGTTAGTTAAAAATTTTGAGACTACTGAACTTACAAATCATTTCTAGCATCTATTACTCCAAGTTTCATATTAAGGCTTCTTAAGTTGGAGAAGAAGTTTTGTATTGACCAGGAATCTCCAGGGTTGCCCAGTATCCTAAGGGTCTATAGATTATTTTTTAATGATTTATTTTTCTAGGTTTGGGTCCTAATTTCAGAGACTTTAAATTTTGATGAAGAAGATTTAGATAAGCACCTAGACTTTGAAAACCAAAAAGTAACTATTGTATTCTTGAATATTATTAGCCAAAATGAAAAAAAATTATAATAATTCTCTTTTAAGAAAATTCCTTAAATATAATTTTCTTTTAAGAAAATTTAATGATAAGTATTAGAAAACTTAGTCTATCCATAAGTGAGTATGCATTTATTTTTCTCGTTTTCTTTTTTATTGATTCAAGTGTCAGAAAAAAACTACAGGCTGTTAATGGGCTCCCCTGGAAGAACTCTGCTGTACAGATAGAATAAACGAAGGGCATATTTGCACCTGTTGTTATTAAGTGTGGACTGTGTTGTTCAAGAACATTTCTATTCTAAAATATTAATTCTTTTCTGTTTTCCACCTTTAAGATTATTTGGTATAAGCATTTTAATATGCCTTATGCATGTATCTAAAAACATACAAATTTATAGCTAGGGGGCAATATCATTTAAAGCTTTCAACTTCAGCCTTAAAACATAATTAACCTTATTAGCACATTATAAGCATTTCATATATCAAATATGCCATGTTAATTGGGGTTTTAGCAATTGTAGAACTTTTTATAGACAAGAATGTGCAGATTAAAATAAACAATATCTTGTGGCCCACTGCTTTTACATATGTTCTCTTCCTTACATTAACATACTTGGAAATCATCTAGGTCACTCAGATTGCTCATTAATTAACTCGATTTAATATTGTCCTAAGTTTATAAAATATCTTAGAAGTGTTATTTAATGTCACATTACCTAGCAATGCAATTTTTTGATATTAGAATTTCATCATGGAAATGACATTCAAAGATTTACTTAGATAATTTAAATTCAGTACTAAGTAAAAATACTTTGCAACATTCCCCTAGTCCAAAATAACTTATCCTTTGTTATAAATACAATGTGATTAAACACGTAAGTATAAATTATTATGTCCTTGAATGGTTTAGAATGTATAACTTTTCTAACTAAAATCCTATCTAATTGGCTTCAGAACTCGAGTTTCTTGCACCACACCAAGCTGTGCTTGCACTCACAGCCACAGGTGAGCGTTTGCTACTCCCTGGGAATTGTTGTGATTGGTGTACATGTTTGCTAGTTCAACACAATGACTCAGGAAGTAATGACCTTCTCATCTCCATTTTATGCATGAGAATGCCCAAGACACAGAAGGTTATACGTTTGTTTGTTGTGTGTGTGTGTGTGTGTGTGTGTGTGTGTGTGTGTGAATGTGTGTGTGTGTATGTATGTATGTGTGTATGATTACACAGCAAGTAAATGATTGGGATGGGATACAAACCCAGGCAATCCAGCTCCAAAACAAAGGCTTATAACTGTTAGATACTGCTATGTGGGGAACAGTGAGTTCTGTTAGACCCCTGGTGGGGACACCACTCTAGTGGGAGTGTTGCCGTCTGACTATGAATAAGTCACTTCTCCACTCTGAGGCTTAGTTTTCTCAGCTATGATACTATAACAAATATAATCTGGAGGAACACTAAAGTCTCTTACAGCTGCGTTCACCTGGGCATGTATCTTGGTATAATGTGTCTCTGATCATCAATTTTCTAATTAGGGACTAATACAAATATGCTTTAAATATTAGGGGTCCTTTCAAAATAAAGCGATGTATAATTGAATGTTTAAGGATGTATCTCACCCTTGTCACTATTCATGATTCCTAACAAAGTTGCCAAGAAGCAAAATTTGCGAACAACGATACAAAGATGCAATGAGAGCCAATGAAATTGGGATGACGATATAAGCCTAAACAGGGCGGCCCTTTCTTTAGCGATGGAGGAGGGTTTTTTCCTTGTTCTTTTTATTTGGTAGCCAATGCTTATTAAGGGCTTACTGTGTGCAGTTCATTCTTAGAACTTAGAGTGGGAATATGGAAAACAATAAAAAATAAATATTTATAATTAATTAAAGGTAGACCAGACATAAATATAGTGCCAAAATTTTGTTGCCTTGCCAGAAAATGAAGTGGGAGAAATAGTGCACCAAATGTGTTTTAGACTAGTATGCAATCATTTAATATCATCTCTTTTTTATTAAAAAGGAAAACAATAAACATGAAATAAAAATAAATAATAGCCAGAAAATAAAATGCAGATGGTGGTATTTTCATCAAACTTTGTAAAGAAATCATCACAGTATGAAAAATAGATAAATAAAAACCACAATATATAAAGAGAACTATGTAATTTTTCAATACTTAATCCTATGAAATTTGTAAAATAGTAATTTTCTGCAATATAATAATGTGTTACAGTTTCTGGTTTCGAAGGTGTTTTATATACTTTCATGGGTGCATTGTAGTTATACATCACAGTGAGGTTCAATGTTATACAAACACACATGCACACAGCTCTTGGTGTGATTCAAGTTCTTCTGAATGAGTATCGTACCTTCAATTTCCATGACATTTCCTAAGGTCTTAATTTGACTCTGTCATCTCATGAGCTCCTCCTTTCTCTTGTTCCCATAATGATCAGCCAAGAACTCACAGTTTCCTAAGGAATGCAAAATGTTGAGTATTATTTAAGTTTGACTCATCTGGCCGTAGCTTAGAATATATTGGAACAGAGAAAAGAGGTGAGAAAGAAAAGCAGAAGTGTCAACATTATGACGCTTGTTCTGTATTTGAAAATGAAGAGTGGTTTAATTGATGGTACTGGAACAGTTGGAATTGCTCCAGTAAATAGAGAAGAAGGATCCAGGGATGTTTGTTTGTTGGTGGGTAGTTTCTCACTTGAGAAATTCTGATAAGACTCAAAGGGATAGATCTACAACTCAGAAAGGTCAGGGTAATAATTCTTCCACTGGATATAGGTGAATTCAGAAATTGATGAGCAGAGATAAAGACAGCCCAAGAGGTTCAGAATCAGCCCACAGCAAAATCTACCACATACTATACTTGTTTCCTTTTCCCTTCCTGAAGTTTGCACATAACAAAGTTAAGCTTTCAACACATTTAATTTTTCATTTATTAAATTGGAGATATGTTTATCTGCTCATTTATACATCTGTAACTTCCCATGGGAAAGTTTTCACAATTTTACCAACAATATTCAAACTATATATTTTTATGTGCCTAAAAATAAAATACATTTTTGAAGTAGGTGTTTTTAATGAGGTCTCCTACAAAGAAACATCTGGACATAAGTTTTCTCCTCTTAAGTATTTGTCGAACCTTATAATAAAAATGTGCATGATACATTTTGTCTTACATAATATAGCACATAAGTGAACTCTTTTGACCCATCATGTTTTATATAACTTAAGTATAATTTATTTTAATATTTTCAAAGAAAGTCTATAAACACAACTTTAGAATGTGAAAAAGGTCACCTTCCTCGTTGATAACTGAATTAAAAATTAAAAATATAACTACCTCGTGTTGAAAAGCTCTAAATTAATTTTGTTTAATCATTAATAACTTTTTCTTTTTACACATTATATTAATCATTTATGTTATTTATATTGTTAGTATCTACTTAATAACTAACATACAATGAGTCAGAAAATGTAGTTTTCAATTATCTAATTGATACTACATTGCTTTGGTTTTCCTAACAGATAAAAGCATTTTGTCCACAAAATAAATAATATGACTTATCAGTTCTATTTTCCATATAGTTGCTATAACTAACATAGAAGAAGAAATAAACAAGCTTTGGGTCTGAGGAATTTTCATTAAGCAGCTACATATAATGATTAAGAGGTACTTGCAGGTTTTAAAATCTATTTGTCAGCCTCTAACATATCCCTGAGCTGTTAATTATGGTAGGCAGTCATTTCACCAGCAAAAGACGCCTTGTTAGAATGACAGGAGATGGATGTTCTCATTATACACTTCTTTATTTTGAGAGCTACCTGCCAACTTTGTCTCTTTTGCTAGAAATGTCAATGACAAGTCAACATTTTGTTCAAAGGGTACTCTCTGTGCTTTTTTACATGGAATTTGTTAAATCACAATTTAGAAATTAAAACTTGCTATCATTTTAAGAAGTAACATTTCTTTGAGAATTCACATTGGCTACAGAGGAAAGGGGCAAAATATTTAAGCTCTATTGTAAAATGTTGCCAAAATGTGAAAGTTGGAAAAGATGAAAAATACTTTTAACAAGAAATACAACTACAGTGGGGAGAGAATTGAGCTATTTTGTGCATAGAGCTGTGTTAGCATTAAGACATCAGCTACAGTAGAATGTCATTATAAATGATCAGGTTAGAATTATGGGAAAAATCTTAGAAAAATAAATAGGTTTATATATGTACATACATGTACACATCTATCTATCTATCTATCTAAAGATTGATAGATGTGTGTACATATACACATATATATGTACACACATATATATCTATATGTATATGCACACACATGTATATGCAATTTAGTACTAGTTTAGATACTACCTACATTTTCCTAACTTCTAAAGTCTAAGTACTAAAGATTTACTTTAGGATCTAAGATACTGTCCTTGTATAAAATTGTTAGGTATTTCTCTGTTCTCTTCTTTTGTCTTTTTAAGATTCCTAACTATAAGGTTATTGGATAAAATTGTTTTGTTTCTTTGTTTGTTCTTACATGGTCTCTTGTACTTGAGTTCCTTCCAAAACACAATGGATAGATTCACTCTGAATCAGATTCACTCTGATATGTGTCCTCCCCAGCCTGGGAATGGCAGTGATCAATACCTTCAGTAGAGAGGGATCACTGATAGGACTGGGAGAGTAATGTGTTAGGATCTGTGGCAGAAAGAGGGCAAGATTTAGAGCTGAGGTGCAGAAACAAGTAGAACAATGAGCTTCATGAATGGAGAGATCCTTCGACCATTGGGACCCAAAGAGGTCACTGGTGGTGGCTAATCCATCTTTCTGTTCCTAAAAACTGAGTGAAAACAATTTTAAGGAAACAAAACAATCCTGTCTATGTATCTCATAACAGAGTAATAAAATGCATGAAGCAAAACTGATAGACCTGGTGAGGAAAATAAACAAATCCACAATTATTTTGAAACTTTAGTCATGTTCTCAGTGGTTATTAGGACAAGCAGAAAAAATATTCAATAAGGATATAGTAATAACTAATTTGACATAATTGAAATGCATAACACTCTCCACAAAAAATGTTAGACACACTGCCTTACAGCATACATGGAATGTTTGTTTTTCTACACTGATAAATAAATTTTTGTATGGGTTACACACTTGAGTCAATTCAGGATGCAGTTGGATTTAGTGAGATAGATGTTGAGGGGAAAATATTGAAACCCATGGGATAAAGACATGAATCTATGGGCTTGGGATATATCTCTGTAGTACAGTGCTTGCCTAGCATGCACCAGACCTGGGTTTGATCTCCAGACTGCCCCCCAAAAAGAATTAAATTTATGATTTTTTACTCCTATTCTTTCTGTGGAATGCTATTTTCACTTCACGTTACAGCCATAATTTTATGAAGGGAGTGGGCTCTCAAATTTTCTGATATTTTTTATCTTGTTTAAAAAAAGCTCTTTGTTGAGAAAACTGGATTCATTCTGGGAATTAATGCTACAAATGTTGAATCTCTTGTTATTTCTCATAGGTTTCTAAGGACTCTTCTTCATCAGATATTTTTTTGTTGTTCCAACTGGGTAGATTCTATTGATCCATCTTCAAATTTACCACTTCCATCTGTCACCTCTACTCTACTGATATGCCCATCTCTTGAGTTTATCATTCCTTTTAATGGATTTTGAGTTGTACGGTTTCCATTAGGTTGTATTTCTTGTTGATATGTTCATTTTTAATAGAATTATTCTATGATAATTCCTTTTAAATGTTTTTCAGATTGTTTCAACTTCTGATTTATCTCATTATCATTGTCAGTTTATTATACTTTTTCATTCAGGTTGTGAGTGTATTGGTTCATGGTATAAAAGTTAGTTTTCAGTTGTATTCAATATGTTTTATCATGTATCAAGCCCCAGGTTATGTTACAAGACTGCTGTATTTAAGTGTTTTACCTTCGTGGACAGTAACAGGGTTAAGGTTGGTCCTGCCGGTGCTGAACTTCTGGACTTTCAGGTGCTGAACTTTGGGGTTGTGGTTCTGATGAGAATGTAACTTATAGAACACTTAGATTTTGGTCTATGTGACTATGTAATTCCTGGGCTCCAGTTGCTTTCTCTCCCTGATACTAGAGCAGGCAGTAGATGCCTCCCAGTCCAGACCTCCTGGTGCTGTTGCTGTCTGAAGGAGTCTCTTCGGTGAGTATGAAGTGTGCTTCCCAGGTCAGGTTCCTGTGGGATCCAGCACCTCTGCCATTGCCCCTGGCTGCTGAGCATCTCTGTGCTGGGGAGGCAGCTGTCTAGGTCAGAGCGTAGTAGAGTATTCTAGCCCTGAGTTCTTATCCTGACAGGATCCCTTTTCAGTGTGCTTGCTGCACGGTATCTCTGGATGGGGAATGAGGAGAGAAGTCTCAAATCCTGTGCTGATGGAGACTGCCTTCCAGGCCAGGTGAGGTTTGTCTGGGATCCCCACCAATGCTCCCTGCCTTCCAGGTGAAGCCTTCCTTCAGATGGGGAGGGATGGGTGTTACCCCTGGTGGAAACATCCTACACCTGCAGTGGCTGGCTGCCAAGGTGCTTCCCGCCTACTTCTGCTTCCCTCACCTGCTCCACAGAGCTCACCTGGTGGTGCAAGATTCCCACTGGACCTGGAAAAGAAATTCTACCAGGGCAGCCATCTTTCTTAGGTTGGAATTTGGGAAATCCCAGGTCTGGGTCTGTGGAGGTGGGAGAGTTTACAGAGGACCTGCTGATGTCCTGAGTCCTGGAACCAGATCATCTTTTTGTTTCCACCTTTCTGCCATTCTCTAGTTGTCTCTCGAATTATCTCCCGGATGAACAGCTGTGCTTCCTAAGGAGGAGCCGAGAGACAAGCATCTGTGACACTCTATTCAGACCAGAAATGCTGTCTTTGTACAAGACATAAAATATCAGAATATGTGGTTGAAGACAACTCACTAGCTCCCTTCATAAAAACTGTCTAGATCCCCTATGAAGAGACTGAAAATAATATTACATAGAAGGAGGGGTAGAAAAGTCTCAGGGGTTCAATTCTTTAACTATGGGTTTCAAGATTTTTCCTTGAGTCTCTCCCTAAATCCAATGCTGTACCCAGAACTGACTCAATCATTTTGTTTATCAACGTAGCACAAGGAATTGTCTTTTGCTTCCCCACTGCACAGCTGTGTTTAACCAGATATCATAAAAGCCAAGGATAACAGAGGGGAATAACAATAAAAAAGTAATTTACAACTAGGTTTTTGTTAAGTAAATTCTAAAAGCCTGTGGGACCCAACCTGTATTTAGGAGAAGATTGCTTCCTGCTCGTTCCAGAGGTCTTCCTGGTCTACCATGTAATCTTTTATATTTAAAGACTGACTATCTCTCCTCAATTATTAGGAGATTTGTCATAAATTATTTACACACTTTTAGTGTTTATTTTCTCTATCGTGTTATAATATGCATAAAAAAGTAAAGGGCAATGACCTTTATTCAGCTAGAAGATTTTATGTGTACAGAACAATATAACTAATGTCTAGATCAAGCCCATTTCTGCCCTACAATTTTTTTGTCCCTTTCACTCTTACATCAACACCCACAGCAAAAGTCTAATATGCTTATAAAATGAAATTGTACTGTGCATACTGTTTTGTTTATAGCTTCTTTCACAAAACTTAGCATCTAAAGGCTAATTCCAACTATTTCTTATACTGATCATTCTTTTTATCTGTGTAGTTTTCCATTATAAGAATATAAAGTGATTTCATTATCTATATTCCATAGATTCCTAAAATCATTGATCCCCTTCTGGGTGGGATGCTGGGAAGATTTGGGTATAGCAGTACTAGTCTTTGGTGTAATTGGGGGTCATTAAATAAAGATAAGAGGGTGGTGGAAGCACCTAGAAGGATGTTGAATAATATTTTTTTCTGAAAAGAGGGTGGTAAGTCGCTAAGATTGGGGATCTATACAGTATTTAGTGGACATTTGAGTTGCTCTATGTTTGGGGCTGATGACCCATAAATACTGTTTACAGGAGGTGAGATTATAATGAAATTATTCTCTGAAACTCAACAACATCACTTTGTAGAAGGGATAAGGTTTATTCTATCAAGTGTGTACAAGTGTGTACAAGTGTGTTTATTCTATCAAGTGTCAAACAGCCCTGTACACTGAATACAAATGCCCGGGGAGGTCTCTGCCTACATGGGGTTTAGCAAAAGTCATCATATGACGACCACCAAGAATAGAAGTCCACACACTTCTGCCCACTTCACTCTGGTTTCAGAGTCACCGCGGGAAACCCCGCCCAGTCAAGCACTGAATAATCACATTGCTCAATCCTGTGATGGGAACGTCTGTGTCTTACCACAGTCCACATGACGGATCATAATCAACAGTTTGATGGCATCGTGAGTTGGAGTCTCGGGAATACAATCAGATCACGGGTGCAGAGTTCTCATGGATGGGATTTGTCCCTTTATAAAAGAAGTTTGAGAAAGTAACCTTCCCCCGTCTTCCATGTGAGAACACAGTTAGAAGGCACCACGTATGAACCAGAAAGCAGGCCCTCACCATACGATGAACATCTCAGCTCCCTGATTTTACACTTGCCTGATTCTAGCACTGTGAGACATAAATTCCTATTGTCTATAAACTTTCCAGTTGGTGGTGACCTGAATGGTAAAAGACAATCAATCACACAGAGATAGAGCAGGATTAGCTCCAAAAGAATCCACTGGTCCTCCACAGCTGGTGGGTCCCTCATTCTTCCAGGCAGCAGATGCAGAACGAGTGGCCTCCAGGCCCCCTCCTGTGCTGCAGGGAAGGACACGCCCCAGTCAATCTCCTAGTGAGACTGATGGTGATACCTTCGTATATGGGCATGGAATTATCTGAACTGCTTCCTTCGTCAATTCTCCTTTTTTATCTTCCTCATCTTCCTCCCTGAAATACTGAAAGCGGGTGTGGACCCTGAGGACCACAGGCGCATAAGCTTAAGGAGATCGATGGAGTTCTCACTGAGTCTGCAGCAGGGTAACCTATCCCTGTGCAAGGATTGTGGTTGAGCATGGGGTGGCAAGAATGTGCTCATAAGACGATCTTTCCTAATAGTGTGTGTGTGTGTGTGTGCATGCACATGTGTATGTGCACACGCATGCATACACACACACACACACACA
>PVJS01004924.1:20387-66759 GCA_004027185.1 Glis glis | reverse complement strand
AGGAGGAAGAAAAGAAGATTAGCACCAGTAACACTGTGTGTGTGTGTGTGTGTGTGTGTGTGTGTGTGTGTGTGTCTGTTACTAGCTATTGAACCCAGGGGCATACTACCTCTGAGCTACACCCCCAGTCCCATTTTATTTATTTATTTATTTATTTATTTATTTATTTATTTATTTATTTTTATTTTGAAACAGGGTCTCGCTAAATTGCTGAGGCTGGCCTTGAACCTGTGATCCTCCTGTCTCAGTCTCCCAAGTACTGTGATTACAGGGGTGTGTCACCACTCTCAGCTATTGTGTATTAGCTTTAAAAACTGAGCACATTTTTATGGAAACCACAAACATATGCCGTGCCTTTAAGTGTTGAGATGCAGAATCTTCGAGAATGGGGACATGGTGATTATCAAAAAGTGACAGGTCTGCTTTCTATCAATGTGAATGAGCTGCAGCAACATTATAAAGCCCATGGGGTGTGTTTAGTATTATACAGCTCCTTCTAGTTCCACCATCTCCGCCATTCTTTTCTTCATCCCAGAATTAGGGCTGGTCCATTGCTTTCCACATATCTCATGTAATAAGATGACTTGAGACTCCTGGAATACCTCCTCCTTTCCCCCAAACTCTAGATAAGTCTGACTCTTCTTTGCTGGATCAGATTCCCAAACAGAACTACTCAGATCTCTGCTTACTTTCCTGATACTTGACACAATTTCAAATTCACATTGGTTTATGTGATTTTTATTATTAGTCTTCCTTCCCTACTAATCCAAAGGCCCCATAAAGTTGAGGACATTCTTCAACTCATTATTGTGTCATCAATACCTAGTAGTGTTTTGCACATAATACAGTAAATATTATTTAAAAACTGGGCCAGGCATGGTGGTACATGCCTGTAATCCCAGTACATGTGAGTCTGAAAGAGGAGGAATACAGGGTCATGGACAGCCTCAGCAGCATAGCAAGACTCTCAGCATCATAGCGAGACCCTGTTTTGAAAACAAAAGAACAAAAATAAAAAAGAGTTGGGGATGTAGCTTGGAGGTAGAATGCTCCTGGGTTCAATCCCTAGTAACACACACACATACACACAAATAAATAAAAATAAAAATTGACCAAGTGCTGTGTGCATGTCTGTTCCTATCACTCAGAACCTCATTATGATATATAATTATAATGCAACAATAAAAGTATAATAAAATATTTTTAAAGTAAATTTAAAAATTAAAAAGTGACAGTGCTTAGATCTAAAAATGGTCCATTTTGGCTATAGTATATCATTTGGAGCATGTCTATCAAGTTATGATTTTATAATTGTATCAATTTTCTGAAATTCAAGCCAGTATCATTTCTTCATTCTGAAAAAATAAATGAATATCAAGTGTTCAGTGCTACTGTATAGATAACATAGGCATTTTGGGTTTTAAATTCCACAACATAGTCTATCTTCCCCCCCTAACAATTCATAAAAAGATTTCCAGCAGATTTTAAGACAACCCGTTTGGTTTCAGGGAACGGCCCCAACTACATTTGGATGTGAACCAAAATGAGCCAATTACTAGTAGAAGCATATGGAACTCAAAAATATATATATATACAGTTCTCCAAAGCTCATACTATAATTAAAATTTGGAAGGGCAGGTGGTTGAGAGGTTCTTGTCATTTATTATATTGCTAAGATCAGAATCTAAAATTTAAAAAGTTTAGGGGATTCTACAGTGAATGTGTGTCAAATGAACCCACAGTAGAAGCCACAGAAAGGGAATTTATTTTAAAAACGTTAGCATGAAACCAAAAGAAATAATCTATTAGGAGGTGAATCACAGATTAGCATCAGAGAAAGCTGGATAAGGATTGGAGTGATATTCTCTGCCCGCCTTTGGGCAGAGGCCACTACTGGGTATTAACTAGTAGATTATCATTATGTCAGTTGACTCCTTCAAAGGAAAAGAAGTTTTAGCCTGCCATGCATCTAGCCAGGCATCATAATTGACGACAATCCCAGCATCCAACTAACGAACTGGTCTTCTACTCCCTTTTAATGGAATTTGAAAATTGAGTACCAGACCTAAAGAGGCCATGGTTAGGTCTGGAAAAATCTGAACCCCCTATGACATTCACAGGATGCTTTAAAATCTGATTCATCCCTCCAACTTCTTATTCAAAGCATTGTGAACTTCAAAGCATTGTACCCCACTCTATGACGTCACTACGTACGCTATGGCTAGAGCAGACTGGGCATTCCGGGCTCTGTCTCTTCACCATGGACCTTAACCACTGTTTGGACAAAGCTCAAGTCTAACATTTGCAATTGATCTTATTCAAGGCCAAGAATATCTAAGTCTGAACATACCCCTATCTGGTATTTTGGTCTCCGTTTCTCCATACTACAGAAATCTGCCTTCCTGGATTCCCATTGTCCTGTTTTCCAAGTGGGCAATTTCTTTATAGGTAATACCCATGTGTTTGTAATTCCAGTTACTTCTGTCACTCAACAGTGTCTGTATTCATCCACTCCTGCACTGGATATACTTTGGAATAAGTAATACTTAATAAGTAATATTTTAAACTAAACTGCTTTATCTAATTTATGAAATCATTTGGGCTGGAAGAGCCCTACAGCGAAACACATAGCTCATCCCCATTTTCTAGAATAGTGGAATAGATTTTTATTGTCCATAAAATCCATTCTGGGTGGGTATCTATTCTCAGCCTTCATTATCTCCAGTGATAGCAATTCCACAGCCTCCCCTGGCAGCCTTTCCTATTGCTGAACTAGCCTTGCTTATTAATCCTATAATAATACCTTATGTTCTCTAAATATTGAAGCAGTGCTTAAGTTTCCCCCGCTAACTCATTCCTCCCTGCCCACTCTGTGAAATGCTTCTAGGGGGGGGAATAATTATGTAAGCACACAGCACCAAATGATGTGTTGTGCAGCCTTGTCCTGGGGCATTCCACAAGGGGCTTGTTAGGATGGACGTTGTCAGTCCATAGAAAATTAAGCTATTAAATCTGCTGCACGGGGTTGGTGATTGAATCGCTGGTGCCGCTGGGATGGAATTGCTTTGCACACATATGAGTTTAACAGCCAGTACTACTCTTCTCTTACGCTTTCATGGTGTTAGATTCATGCAATGATTTAAGAGCTATTCTGGCATGGCTGTGCTGGCATTGGCACAAGGACAGTGGTTGGACCTGTCTTGGAAGGGGATGAGCCATGAATTGTCCTAGCAATAGGATTGATTTTAGGGATTGGATAATCGGCTGATTATCCGATTCCCATCATCAGCCTGTGCGCTACCTGGGGCTGGCATTGTACCCCTATCTCCTCGAATTCCTTTTACTATTTCTGGGTTCCTATCCCTGAATTTGGATGCTTTGCTTGTGCTGACTAGCACTTGTGGCTTTCTTTGGAGGACTTACCTCCCCGGACAATTGCAGTGCTGAGGTGTCTGGAGTTCACATCCCCACCCTGGTGTGTATGAAATACCAGCTCCTTTGCCTCAAGTTGAAGCAAACTCGAGCCTCTCACTTACAGCCCGTAGTTCTCTGTGGGTTCTGAGAAGTGAAGCTAGCCTCTGTAATTCTTCACTTGAAAAGCCACTCTTGTTTGGCTACCTCCCCTGATTATTTTCCTCCAGTTCCCTTGCCAGTCTATCCTAGGAGCACTCTCACACATTTTGCCTATGGATCCTCATCGTGAACTTTGTTTCTAGAGAACGAGACTCAAGACACCTTCCTTTATTCTACCACCCACCTCGCATGGGGCAGGCCCTGCATCCTCCGTGGTTAACTGACCTGATTTCCATGGATGCTTTCCTCATGGTAAACACTTTTGATTCTGCCCAGGGAAACCACAAGTTGTGTTCTAGGATTGCCTTGGGTTTGTCTAGAATATTGCTTTACATTTTCTGAGGTCCAAACACGTATTGGTTATGCGAGCCAAGAGCAGGTCCGTCTTTTTCTGGAGTTGTCTTCGAGCACAGTATCTCTCGTGTGAAAAGGATCTGAAACTGGTTTGTCAATCTATTAGAGCACAAGCCACATTCCGCCTCCCTTACAGAACTGGTCCATCCCTCTAACTGGACCGTGGGTTCTTTGGAAGGTCCTGGGCCACCAGAACCACTGCCAACAACTGGAATGGTGTCTTTCATGCCACAGAGAATTGGTTGCTGCCTTATTTATTTATTTTTGTTTTGTTTTGTTATGTTTTTTGTTTTGTTTTTATGGTACCGGGCATTGAACCCAGGGGCATTCTACCTCCGAGCTATACCCCCAGCCCTATTTTTTATTCTTTATTTTGAAACAGGGTCTCGCTAAGTTGCGGAGGGCCTCACTAAGTAGCTGAGGCTGGCCACAAACCTATGATCCTCCTGTCTCAGCCTCCCAAGTACTGGGATGACAAGTGTGCGCCACCACACCTGACTGCTGCCTTCTTTAAACGAAAGGACTTCTGTGTATCTGTGCTTGTGGTAACAGAGCTTATGGCCGATCCATTTTGATCAGCCAATATGGTTTCCATTTATTAAGCTCCCAAACTACTTGTTTGATTTATCTCTTGGAAGTCCAATAAACTTTGTATCTCCAATCCAGCAGATCTTAGAGCATCAGAATAATCAAGGACCAATAGCTGGGTAGAAAGTGATGTATTTGGGGATACAACAGTATGAAGCAACCATAATGGTATGCCCTCCCCTTTGGTTCTTCTCCACAAATAAAATATTGTTTTTCAGTCCTTCCTACCCCATTTGTGTGTGTGTGTGTGTGTGTGTGTGTGTGTGTGTATGTGTGTGTGTATGTATGTCTTCCTCAAAAACTCTAGCAATATTAATGCTTTCTCTCAGAAATGACTATCTTTTCAAGAAGGAAAGTTGACCTGAGTGTAATGTGAATCAGCCCAGGGCACCGAGGGCAACATACCTGGTCATGAATGTTCCAGAAGCTATTGCTGAAATTCATAACAAGGCGCCCATAATGGGATCCATGTCTCCTTCAGTTTCAAACTCTTCAAATGGATACATGAACTATCCGGCCATAGGCTCTCTTTCCAAGAACGCCTTGCACACAATACAGTCGATGCTTCAAAAGTATTCTCAAATTCCTTGGCACTCTCTTTCTTTCAAGTCCCCAAAGCAATTTCCCAAAGTCCTGCCCCAAATACATAATTGATAACACTGAAAAACAAATAAGGGAATTGTATTTATGCTGCAGGTCCCTGCAATCATTAGCAGGCTGACTTTGAAATGAGAATACAAAGTATAATTAAATAACCACATTACTAGGATGACTTCATCCCCTTGTGATAGACAGGCATAGGATTGGCTAGTTTTAATTTTCTCAGCTTTTCTCTGAAACCTACAAAAATTTCAGTAACAGGAGATATATGTTGAAAAAAATTCAGTAACAGGGAACCTAAACTTTTATTCAGTCGCCATGTATTTTCCTTTGATTGATATCTTCGTAGCTGCTGAGTCTGGCCTCAAACCTACAATTGTTAGTCTTCTTAAATTTGTATATTTGTGCAAGCATATAGTCTGTGTGTGTAGTAATATTTGCCTATGTTATTATTAGATCAGAGAGAAATTAAGAAGAAAATTTTGGCAAACTCTAAAATCATACTTCGTTCATCCTTTTTTTTTTTTTGTGGTACCAGGGATTGAACCCAGGGGTGTTCTACCTCTGAGCTACACCCCCGGCCCTATTTTTTATCCTTTATTTTGAAACCGGGTCTCATGAAGTTGCAGAGGGCCTCACTAAGTAGCTGAGGCTGGCTGCGAACCCGGATCCTCCGGTCTCCGCCTCCCAAGTACTGGGATTACAAGCGTGCGCCACCACACCTGGCTTCGTTCATCCTTAAATGAATTGTCTCTCCTTTTCATGGCACAATCCTACCTGGTGTGTTGTTTTCCTTATTTTTCTCAGTAGAGGTGAGATGGGTACCGACCATCCAAGCCTTTCCCAAGGCTCTCAGTCTTATTAGAAAGCAGCGACACTAGTAACATGTGTCAGTAAATGTCAGGTATAGTGCAGGGCGGTGGTTTCTAGACTTCAAGGGGCTTCAGGAAAAGCTTACACGAAAATTAAAGATACATTCCACTACATTAACACATTCTTCCTTAACTCTAAGACCATATGGGGGAAACATTAAAACAAAACAAGACAGCTTTGAATCTACTCGACAATTTAACTTTTAAATTTACAGTGAAGCTCAAGCGAGGTAATTTGGCATGGTCCCTGTCCTCAGTTAGCAATTTCCCCTTGCAACCAGGGCTGGGGAAGTGTGTTGAGACTTGAAATATCACCAAAGAGTGTTGCACGTAACTAGCTTCTGTCTCCATCGCGCAGCTGTTGGGTAAGAACAGGGTTGCAAACGTTGTCTTTGTTACTTTAGTATGATTAGGCTATGATTTTTTACTTGATTGACAGTTTTTCACAGGCTAGCCTGACAACCCTATTTAGTTTTTGTCTATAGAGGACAACTCCCCCACGATTTGGTGGTGCAAGGAAAGAGAGTTGAACACAAGGATTAAATGCTTAGCACTTCCATGGCCAGGCAGACCTGAATTGGGATCTAACTCCCTGCCCAGAGACAAGTCGTGTGACTCTGTGTTTGATTGTCCTCATTTGCACAGTGGGACTATATCGGAGAGTTGATGCGAGAATGGAAATAAGAATGATTCTGTCCAAAGTGCTTAGCAGAGTACTTGGCACCTGGAAAATGTTCCCTCGTAGTGGTGCTTGTAAATAATATTAATAGTAGAGTCGTGGCTGTTACATTATCCTTTTGTTTTTATTACACATGATCATTATCTGAGATTTTCATAATTCCTGTTTGCAGTATAAATATAGCTTAATGTTTTTAGTTTATTCCAGGATTGAGAGTAAAGGTGTCATTAAGAATATAAAGAAATTAGGAGGACGGTCCACTTGAATTACTTTCTCTTCCTAATTCTGACTAAATATTGTCTTATAATCATCTTTTGTATTATTTTGTTGCTTATTTTTTTCCTATCATGCAAGCAAGCTTTTAAAGACAGTCATAACTATATGTATAAAGTAAAAAAAATATACATTTATATGTTCTTTTGTGTGTGGGGTGGCCCTTGGAGATTGAACCCAGGAACATTCTACCTCTGAGCTACACTTCCAGAACCTATTTTATTTTTTATTTAAAAACAAGATCTCACTAAGTTGCTGAGAGCCATGCTAGGTTGCTGAGGCTGGTCTCAAACCTGTGTTCCTCCTGTCTTAGCCTCCCAAGTACTGAGATTACAGGCATGCATCGCCATGCCTGATGTGAATGTATGTTTTTAAGAAATAATGTTCTGTATCTATATTCCGTATAATAGACTTTTTGCAACTATAAAGCAGATGATGATAAATCAAAAACTAATATCTCCAAGTACCTAAAAAAAAAATAAAAGCATGTGACAGATTAAATACGGGCTAAATGAGGCTCATGGATGATTTGTTCTAATTAGATAGAAGGTAAATGCTGCTGCAATTGTGACTTTTATTAAAGTCAGAACATGTGGCGGTTCAGGCTTCCTTGCATTGCCCTTTAAAGAATCATCTGAAAATATTTTGGGTCTGCTGTCGCTGAGACAATATGGCTTGGCAGTGTATTGGTAACTTAATAAGCTCACCACATTTGTCATGCACAAACTGTTCTGTATATGCAAAGCTGTCAGACAGATTGAGTATATAATTCTTCTTCGCATGGAATAATATGATAAAGCCCCAGTATCAAATTGAATGCTGTACTAGCATTTGGAGTCTTTCATGCATACGTTGAGATTGCCTCACAATGGCAGCATTGTTTGACGACAAATACTCTTTTTGTAACATTCATCAGTTATGTTTTAATAGTGGGCATTATCCTCTTGACTAGAGGTCTGCCTTTTTTTTTTGCCGTTAACATACTGGAAAATGAACCCAGTTTCTCACTTATGTTTAAACATCTTTTAAAAATGGTTAACGGCTACAATTAGCCTCCATTATCAGAGCTGTAGACATTTTTATTCTTTCCAAAAAGAAAAACAAAAAAAGTCTCACATATTGGATTTTGCCAGTTTGGGGATATAGAAGAGAATATTGACCCCCACCCTGGTTTTGATTCAATCTCCGCAAATGTGACTTACTGATATAATAAAGGTCAGTTTATGACACAAGAGAAGTGCATGTGGCATTGGGCCACATAATTCTGGGCGGCATGAGCCGTGGGAGAATCGGGTAGCAGAAGTGGTAGATCCAGCCCGTGGGATACATTCTAGAAGGTCAGCATTTGTATTTTGCACTGTGGTGGATGTTCTCAAGGAACTGGCCCACCCATGTTAGTTTCAAGGGTCTGGCAGAGAAAGAAATGGCTTCAACTATGCACACAGCCAATGCGCTCAAAGCAGCCCCTTTGCCAGGCGAGTTCCTGTTACAGAGTGGGCCCGGTGCCAAGCTCTTCCAAGCACTCCACTAATACTTCATGTATTTGGTATGTGGGAGAAGCTCGTAACTCTGGAACTGCCTGTAGTACAACGTCTGTCACGTCGAAAGTGTGAGCATTCCAAAGGCTCACAACCTCCCAGCTCAGAGCTCAGGAACAGGGCTCAGCCTCAATGCCACGGGACAAGAAAGTGCACTTGTGAAACCCATCTGGTTCTTTCTCTCTTCCTTCTCTCCCTCTTCCCTCCATTGCTTTCAATTCCTCCCTCCATCCCTCCACCTCTTTGATTTTGTTTTTCATTGTTTTATTTTTCAAAAGGAGATCTGTTCTAAATGTCTTTAAAATTATTATAAAATATTCGTGGAGAGTCCTAGTTCTTCACCGGGCAAACCTTCATTTTTTTTCAGCTGATCCTTCTTTCCGGTTTTTCTTAACAAAGGAAAAGCAGATCTTTTGCATCCCTTAACTTCACAGCGGAGCCTCCATCTGGAATGAATTCAGCATCTTTAACAACTATGTGTTCTCGATTCAGAAACCATCTAAAAATAGTGCTCAAACAAGTCAGAAAAAATATTTTGACGTTTTCTTCGTGTTTTGGGTGGCAAGTACAGTTTGAAACAGGCTTTCTGTTAATTTTCACAGGCCTGAGAGGCAATATACTTTTGTGTGCGTGTACAAAGTATTTTACTCCAGGATATTTTCTGATCCAAAATATAATACAGCAGTAGTGTTTGTTGGAGAGGAACGACTCCTATCAAAATCGCCCTTTGCATAAAACTCAAGTACAAGTATTCAAAGTGAACCGTTCAATCCTAGTCTACTGACACATGATGATACTGGTTTTTCTTTATTAGTTTTTTTTTTTCTTTTTCTTTTTTTTGGTATTGGGATTGAAGCCAGGGGTATTCTACCCCTGAGCTACACCCCCAGCCCTATTTTATTGTTAATTTTGAAACAAGGTCTTCCTAAATTGTTGAGGGCCTTGCTAAATTGCTGAGGCTGGCCTTGAACCTGGGATCCTCCTGTCTCTCAGCCTTGTAATCCCAAATTCTGGGATTACAGGCATGCACCACCACGCCTGGCTTCTAAATTAGTTTTACATAAAGAAATGCACAGTTAACCTGTGAGGGTGTGTTCACAACCTCTATGAGAAAGGATACTAGTGGCAGTGACTTCAGTACCAAAGGCTTGCTCTTCTGAGAATAAGAACCACGCCATGATGTGTTAATCAGCTACCTGGTGTTAGGCATCATGAAAGGGACTACATATATACTATGTATAATACATATGTGTATATCTCCTCATTGAACCCTATGAAGAAATTATTAGTCTCTTTATGATGAGAAAAAAAAAAGGCTCAGCAGGTTTACCAAATTGCAGAAGGTAAACTGATTAATGAACACCAGTAAAGACATTCAGGACGAGGCCTAACACTAGCCCCTTTGCCTTCATGTTTCCTCATACAAAGCAAAAAACTGACAACATATTGACCTTTTTGGTCGAATTCATGTTTAGCCAATTAGAAAAAAAACAAGCTCAAATTTTTAGGTAACACTCTTTAATTTTCTAAAGTACAGAGTTTTAGCAAACCCAACACTGTTACTAATGTCATCATCATAATTTCATTGTTTCACTTGGTTGTTTTGAGGAGATGATTAAGGAAAACATCCCATCTTGAAATCGATGGGAATTTAGAGAGCTGTTTACTAATTAATGAGGACATTGCTATCACAGGATTGATGACTAGTAACCAGTATATTGTCCTAGGTTGTTTTTTTTTTTTTTGCGGTACTGGGGATTGAACCCAGGGGCATTCTACCTCCGAGCTACACCCCCAGCCCTATTTTTTTATTCTTTATTTTGAAACGGTCTCACTAAGTTGCAGAGAACTTTATTGAGTAGCTGAGGCTGGCCTCGAACTCAGATCCTCCCATCTCAGCCTCCCAAGTACTGGGATTACAAGCATGCACCACCACGCCCAGCTCTGTCCTATGTATTTTTAATATGCAATGTTGAAAATTCTCCCAGTCAATTAAAACTATTTCTCCTATAATAAATATGGTGCCGGCATAGCCCGTGAGTTGAAAGATTTAGGAATATGCTGGGGAAAGTTGTGTTTCAGATTCACATGCATGTCGTGATGTCCTATGAAGCTGCACAGAACTGAGGCTTGATGGAAAGGTGAAGTGGATTTATAAACCTAAGTAGAGAGCCAGGAGTGGTGGCACATGCATGTAATCCCAGTAGTTGGTAGGCTGAGACTGGAGGATCGCAGGTTCGAGGCCAGACTCAGCAAGTAGTGAGACTCTCACCAACCTAGTGAGACCCTGTTGCAAAATAAAAATAAAATAGGGCTGGGGGTGTAGCTCAGAGGTTGAAGTCCCCTGAGTTCGATCTCTAGTGTCCCCTGCCACAAAAAACCTAATCAGAGATCTAAAACAATCCCATAACATTGCTTATCTCTATTAATACTTAGAGTCCCCAGATGGATAGGTGAAGGACATATTTGGCAAGGTTAATATTTCTAAATTACAAAATAAATAAAGAAGTTACATTATAGTACAAAGTGGTATCTGGAAATTGTATTCTAGTAAAGAACCAATGTTTTGGTTTGGATATGAAGCTGCTTCCTCCTCCTTCTCCTTCTCCTCCTCCTCCTTCTCCTTCTCCTCCTCCTCCTTCTCCTTCTCCTCCTCCTCCTTCTCCTTCTCCTCCTCCTTCCTCCTCCTCCTTCCTCCTCCTCTTCCCTCCTCCTTCTCCTCCCTCCTACTCCTCCTCCCTCCTCCTTCTTCTTCTCCCTCCTTCCTCCTCCTCCCTCCTCCTCCTCCCTTCTCCTCCTCCCTCCCCCTCCTCCTCTTCTTCTTCACTTTCTCCTTCTCCTCCTCCTCCTCCCGCCTCCTCCTCCTCCTCCTCCTCCTCCTCCTCCTTATCTCTCTCTCTTCTTCCTGGCAGCAATGAATTGAGCAGTTTTTCTATACCACATCCCACCACCACTGCCAGGATGTTTCTGCCTTGGAGTCAGCCCTCCATGGACTAAACACTGAAACCATGAACCAAATAAACCTTTCCTTCTCTAAGTTGTTCTCATCCAGTATTTTGATCTCAGTGGTGAAGAGCTTATTAACACAAATGATTTGGAAAACAACTCCATAGGCTACCTGATAACTTATGTTAGAATGGTACAAATGAAAGAGACATAGGTCTTGTGGTACTAGAAATTAAACTCATGATAGCTCAACCATTGCGCAATACCCCAATCCCTTTTTATATTTTACTTTGTGACAGAGTTTCTCTAAATTTACAAGGCTGGCCTAGAACTTGGGATCCTCCTGCCCTAGCCTCCTGAGTTGCTGGGAATGTGGGTGTGTGCCGTTCCACCTGGTTAGCCTCCCTATTCTTAAGATGAGAAAACAGCCTCAACACTATCAAGTGACAGGCCTGAGACCTAAGCCCATTTCAGGATGGAAGGATCTCAGAACGGAACCTTCATGTCCTGGTCCGTGCTTTTTTTCCTTTTTTCTTTCTTTCCTCCCCCCCCCCCGCATTGGGATTGGCTCTCTTTAAGCTTTATTGAATAAGCTCCACATCAATTTTGTCTTTGATTTGCATTCATTTTTATGTGCCAGCTATAAAATATCAATTCCAGCATCTTGAATATCATAAATGAGGCTTAGAATGTATTTTATACTTCATCTGTGAGTTATATAACAGCAAATAAAATGTCTCATGCTTTACAGATTGACGTCAACTGAGGCACACAAAAAGGGAGTAATTGGCTTGCCTTCAGCCCAACAATTATGTCCCCTGTAAACTATAGAATAGAATGTCTCCTGTAAAGGTTTGAACAGAGGCTCTCAAAGTGTGATCCCTGGACCAGCAGCTTTAGCATCACCTGGGAACTTGAAGTAATGCAAATTCTCAGATCCCTACTCAGACTTAATGAATCAGAAATTTTGCTGATGGTATCTAGCAATCTCTGTTTTAAAAACTTTCCTGATGATTCTGATGACGCTCATGTGTGAGAATTACTAGTCTACTGATTTAGATTATTCTTGTCTCTATTCCCTCCCTCCCTCGCTTCCTTTCTTCGTTTATACTTCTTTAATAATTGACTACTTCCTTAATATTTTTTCTTCCATAAATATTTTAGTCTATGAGTTTTGTGTAATGTCTTTTAAATATATGGTTGCTAAGTCACCACTATATCAGCTATTATTGTGGACTTTTGATAGTACTTTAAACTAATTTTGCTACCCCATTGTGGATGAGTGAACTGATGTCACCAATTTTGATATGATCCTTGTCAAGTGTTCTCTCTGCTAATTTCAAATGATCACTTATCTCTCCCAAACATACTTGCTACAAATGGGCATCTTTGTTGGCCGACCCCACTAAGAGGTCAACCACTCTAAGTCGGAAGACCCCAGACTCCTCTCACTCCTATTGCTCTCACCTCTTCTGTGATACCTTCCGGACAGTGTTGTGGAAAGCGATGAGTTAGCTGGAGAAGCCTGCCTTCTCTAGGGCCCAGACCATAATTCTTCTAGAGATCAGTTGGGACACCTCATTCTTCAAGAGCTAGGTCTAAATTCCATTTTCACCAACACTAGATTCACTTTATTATCCTTGTCCGACTGAAAGAAGACCAAGACAAATGGCATTTGAGAATGAAAAAAAACACAAACATGTGGACAAGAGCTTTGGAGTGTGCCTAACAAGAAATCAGTTGCTCCCTCTGTCAGCATTCTATGGGCCGGTACGAGCACCAAGAAGGGGCTGCAGCTTCTCACAGATGGGGAATTTCTGATCTTTTGTTGTCCAAAAATGGCTGGATAGCGCTATGTTGCGGTCATTAATCATGATTATTAAGCAAGGGAGCAGAGAGCTTCATGGATGTTATTTAACACCTAACAGCACTGCAAAGTGGATAGACCTCAATGCCTCTATCCAATTAAAAGAAAAAAATAAGAGCAGAGTGGCATAGCAAAGTCAGATCTTTCTAATGAAGGGGACAGAGGTATGAAATAAGCAGTTGCCTCCAATGTACCGTTCCAAGAGTTCTGGCAGGAACCACTGTCTAAAATAATGTTACTGACAAATGCCATATGTCATAAATTCTTTTAATAGAGAGGAAATTTTTGAATAAGTTAAAAGAATATTTGGAGTAAAAATGCCTTGAGAAGAGACAATCGCCTTAAGATCACAAGACATTATAGAGTTCTGTGGTTACACTGGGCATTAGGAAGGACGAGAAGGATATTTTCGTGACTACAGGTAGGAGAAAAAAGAGTAGTAGTGTCATTGGCACCTGAGAAGATGATGCCACGGAGAACATGGTTCAGAAAAGATGAGATGGTCCCAGAGGCAAGCAGTACCTTGCAGTTTTGCTGCGGACACATTTCCACTGGTAGATTTCTTCTGTCAAAACAGTGTTCTTTGAGTGGCAGTTCCAATCCTAGATCAGAGAGATGTCAAACACACATGGGGAGAGATTTTAATAGAATTTGTCTGTTTTCTCCTTGGACTGGCTACATAATTTGTAAGCTGAGTGCCAAATGGTAATATAAGGCTCCTTGTTAAGAAAACATTAAAAATTTCAAGATGGCAGCAGCATAGAATTAAACCGGGAAGGGGGACTGTCTGAGTGGGGAGTTGTGGATAGCTCTCATGTCCTTGAAGCTGCCTCTCGCTGCCCCTTGCTACTCTACTCAAGATATATTTTCTCTTTTTTTTTCCCTCAACATACCTCACCATTGGTGTGCTAGCTTATGACAGTACAATTTGTAAAGTCTGATTTTGACATCGTGTATGAAAGTTCTCAGTTGATTTAATGGAGGACTTTGAGAATTGAAGAATACTTTCTCTAGTGGCCAAATAAATCGAAAGTTGAGTGTGTCTCAAAATTGTATGTATCTTCCCAATTTATCATGCATTAGTTCCAAGGTTGTATTATTAAGATTTGGCAAAATGCCAACTCTTTCCTTGTGTTCAAAAGTCCAGTGTCCTTAAAAGAGACCCGTATGCATTTTGCTCGAATCTATTACAGCAAAAGCAAAGCTAATCTTACTGTAAAATCCCCTAAAACCAATTCTACTTCTTAGGAGATGTCAACTATCTCAATTTCCTCTATATGTTTTGCTTTCCTGGTTTGACAAGATAATTATATCATAGTGCTCCAGCGGCACAACAGAAAGAGTAGCAAATAAAGTATATTTAATGTTTTCTATCACCCCTTCCCATTATACATATCCTTTTAAAAATGCGTAGAATAGCTGGGTGGGTGGAGCACTCCTGTATTACCAGTACTTGCGAGGCTGAGACAGGAGGATCACAGGTTCTAGAACTAGCCTCAGCAATGTAGTAAGACTCTCAGCAATCTAGTGAGATCCTGTTTCAAAACAAAAAAAGAAAATGGGCTGGGGTGTAGCTCAGAGTTAGAATGCCTCTGGGTTCAATTCCCAATAACACACACACACACACACACACACACACACACACACAGCATAGAATAAGATCCTATTTGAACCAATATAAACATCCTTATTTGATGCTTTTTAATTTACCTTAATTTAACTTAAATTTAGTATATATTTTAATTACATAGTTGTATATGATATATACACATACATACACACATTGCTGTTATGAAAATCCATATATAAAGTAAATAAAGAAGTAGTGAAATCTTGAATTTATAATACACATAATTTTTGCACTTTTATTGGTGCAATGTAATTATACATCATCGTGAGATTCAGAGTGATACAAACATACATGCACATATCACTGTTGTATCTCCCTTTGTATACCTCTCCCTCTCCTTTCCTCCATCCCCCTATATGTTAGTGAGATTGGAGACAAAACCTTGTATGGATGTAATCATATAAGTGCATAAAATGATAAACAAAAGACTCAAAATATTTCATATGTTCTTTTATTTAATTATGAATAACCCTGTGAAGTAGAAATTATCACCCATTTTCAGATAAAAAGATTCCAGAAAGTTCAGTTATACTACCCATTGGAGGGTTCAAGCACTAGTGTATATTAATTCTAAGATACATACTCTTTCCACGCTATCCTGCAAAACATTTAAAAATGTTCCCAGTATTTTTATTCTATGATCCCTTCTTATCCCTACTCTGTTAATATCGCATAAGTCATGCAATAACTATTCAATTTGACCCACAAAGTTACTCAAGCTCAAGAGGGTGAGGGAGGGGAGTTGTCTGAGCCTGCTCAGTTTCTAGGAACCCAGCACCCAACTCTAGATTCCTGCCCCTGCAACATGTCATCTCTACTTGGTTTCTCCTCCTCTTACTACTCTTAATATGCCATGCATTTATCTTCAGCAGTTTATAATCCTATGAGTCTGTACCAATTGAACATGTGTAAAATTGTTATCATTTTTCCATCTCCTACCATCTAAAAAATAATTGCCCACAAACAAGGAAGACAGACCACAGTCATTTTCATTAGGAGAATAAGGAACTGAGCTCTTCATTTTAGGGACCATGCCAAACACTGCTAATTGGATTTCATTTAACTGGATTAAAACCAAAGAGGCACATGGTCTCTTGTCTGCATAATCTCACTCCTCTTTCTTAATCTTCATAACCATCATGTGTTTAGTACAATCACATCTTTGGGGATACAACTGGGATCATTAGTGACTGAAGAGTGAGGTAACAATTCCTGTGCAATAGGGAGATAAATTTTCAAATAATAATGTGGAATAAATGAAGAAGAAACTGTACAGGTTTTTTTGTTATCTCTAGGAATGGGGGCTTCAAATACAACCAAAAATAGATAGCCAGGCATGGTGGCACATCCCTGTAATCCCAGTACTTAGGAGGCTGAAATAGGAGGATCGCAGGTTCAAGGATGGCCTCAACAACTTAGCAACTTAGTGAGACCCTGTTTCCAAATAAAAAGGCCTGGGGTGTAGCTCACAGGTAGATTTTTTTCTGGGCTCAATCCCCCATACCAAAAAAAAAAAAATAGAAAAGAAAAAGAAATAAAAAACAAAAACAGATAGTTTCATTTCTTACTAAATTACTTAGTGTGTCATCTTACAGGATTCTCTCTCTCTCTCTCTCTCTCTCTCTCTCTCTCTCTTTGCTGAGGCTGGCTTCCAACCTGTGATCATCTAGTCTCAGCCTCCCAAGTACTGGAATTACGGGTGCAGGCTACCATGCCCAGCTATCTATGGGAATTTTTGACTTAGTTCTTTCTACCACTTACAGGTATACTGAAGAGATGAACCATCATAAAACCAACTTTTTGAAGCCAATTTCACATAGACAGAAAATTTTAAACTTTTATTGGCTTGAGTAGATTTGAAACTAGTTGTTTTTCTGGATTTGGAATATATTAGAAATTAATTTATTTGGTCCTCACTCATTGTTATTTTCTAGTATCTGTACTTCTCATTTCAATTTGCATAGGATATTGAAAGCTTAGACTCATGGGAAAAGATCTTGGGCTCATGGGAGAAAAAGGATATTTAAAGTATGACTTTAAGGATCATAGTACAATAAATAGCTGAATTAGAATTTCAATCATGGAGGCCGGGCGTGGTGGCGCATGGTTGTAATCCCAGTACTTTGGGAGGAGGAGACCGGAGGATCCGGGTTCGCGGCCAGCCTCAGCTCCCTCGCTCTCTCTCCCTCTCTCACTCTCCCTCTCTCTCTCTTTCCTCTCTCTCTCTCTCTCTCTCTCTCTCCTTAGTGAGGCCCTGCACAACTTCGTGAGACCCGGTTTCAAAATAAAGTATAAAAAATAGGGCTGGGGTGTAGCGCGGAGGTAGAACGCCCTTGCGTTCAATCCCTGGTACCGCAAAAAAAAAAAAAAAGAATTTCAATCATGGAACTTGGGATATTAACATGTGGATGAGGAATTTATTTTCATAGTTGTCAAAATGTAATTACCTTGAGCATTATATAGGCAGGTGAATATTTGTTAAAATCCATACATTGTAGCTGAGTATGGTGGCTCATACCTGTAATCTTAGTACTTGGGAGGCTGAGACAGGAGGATTGCTGGTTTTGAGGCCAGTGCTTAGTAACTTAGAAAGACTGTGTTCCAAATTAAAAAAAATCAAAAGTGCTGGGGGTATAGCTTGGAGGTACTATGCCCCTTGGGTTTAATCCCCAGTACCAAAGGGGGAAAATCCCTACATTTTGATTTAAACAATTTTTCATCTATTGTAGAAATTATTTGATACATTTAAAGAAGACTCAGAGAAGACTCCGATCCCCTTCTCACTATAATATTCTATGATTCTGTTTGTAAAATAAACAGAAAAGCCAACTGTATTGAAAAGCCAACTAATAATTTTTATTGGATTAATTTGCTGGTGGAAAAAGTGATTTACTGGCTTGTGCTAGAGACTGAAATTCTAATCGGATGACTGTTATATATGCTTAGGTTATTTTAAAAAATTGGGCCATTAGGAAAGAATTTTAGTGTAACTGGTTTCTTATGTAGTTGCTCTTCAGTGGAATAGTTTCTGAAGTGGAACAATTTCTGAAGTGTATACCTGTAAAAATAACTCAATTCAGTAATAGATTTGCATCTATGTTTTTGATCTAATAAAGTGATTTGGGCAAAAGACAACCTAAGCAAGAACCTGCATGAGTCCAATTGAAGTTTTGGTTTCTGATCTGAATGGACCATGTTTTGTGAATGGTTTATAAAAATAAGTATGTACATAAACGATGCTGTATTGAGACTTCATCTCATAAGACTGAGCCAAATACCTGAAAAAAACATGTGTTTTCTATTTAACCCTACACATCTCAACACTAATAATGCTCCCGAATCTAAATAAACCCCGTTGACTATAAAAAATGAAAGATGTAGTTTAACAGACTAAATGTTTTTCTCTGAATGAATCGTTTTGGAAACTTTCAAAATAAACTTTGCTACCTGAAAAAATAATTTACATATCTAGCCAATTGATATGCAGTCATTTCTCTTAAGTAGATGCCTGATAGTTTTCTCTTACTTATGAAAATATTTTTGTATGTAATATCAAATCATAGAAAAATATCCTTAATTTCAAAGGTAGGAGATAGGGTTCTCCCCACTGGAACACTGGTCTTGGTAGGAGTGTTGAATTGCTAATGATGTTGAACATTTTTTAATATATTTATTGGCCATTTCTATTTCTTCTTTTGTGAAATGTCTATTTAGTTCACTTGCCCATTTTTTAATTGAGTTAGTTTTTTTAGTTTAAGTTTTTTAAGTTCTTTATGTATTCTAGATATCATTCCTCTATCAGAGGAATAGCTGGCAAAGATCTTCTCCCATTCTGTCAGCTCTCTCTTAAGTTTCTTTTTGACAAAGGTGCCAAAAACATACACTGGAGAAAACACAACCTTTTCAACAAATGGTGCTGGCAAAACTGATTATCCATCTGTAGAGAAATGAAATTAAACCCCAACCTCTCACCCTGCATATGAGTCAACTCAAGATGTATCAAAGACCTGGAAATTAGACCAAAGATTTGAAACTACTAGAAGAAGGCATAGGACCAATGCTCCAACGTATAGGCACTGGTAGAAACTTCCTCAATAAGACCCCGAAAGCACAAGGAATTAAAATGAGGATGAATAATGGGATGACATTAAATTAAAAAGGAATGTTGAACAGAAATCACTAGGGGAAGCTTATTCTAACTCATTGCCTTAAGAAACACCTTCCTAACGGTACCTTCAAAAAACAACAACAACAACAACAACAGCAAATTGAATATAGTAGCACAGGCTTAACTTTCTTGCTGCTTTTGACTCAAAGTCACAGCCAGGAAGTGACAGACAGGATCTGAACTGAGACCATTCTCTCCGTTACTCAACTGCTGTGTTATGTGGTAGGCAACATACAACATATCCTTTAGTCTCCATTGTTCATGTTCCTTACCACATAATGCGCTGCAGAGATAAACACAGGTGCTTCCATTTTATACATAAGGAAATAGTCTGTGCAGTTCACGTACCTGCCTAAGGCCACCCAATAATGGGGGGCAAACTTGGGATAGCTTTCTTAAGTCTATGCTACTGCCAATACTGACCACAGACAGAAGTCACATTTCCCTCCCTCCCTCTGTCTTTATCTCCCTCCCTTTCTCCTTCTGTTCTTCCACCAAAGCAAAGAAACTAACCCCCCTCATATTTATAAAGGAGTCTTTTCCTATCATTTCATTCACCCAGGGGCATTCTATCTCTGAGCTATACCCCTGGATCTTTTTATTTTGAAACAGGGTCTTACTAAGTTGCCGAGGGTCTCACTAAGTTGCTGAAGCTGGCCATGACCCTATGATCCTACTGTCTCAGCCTCCCAGGTACTGGGATTGCAGGTGTGTGCCACCACGCCTGGCTTCAACCATAATTTTTGAAGGCACACTGCAGACCAGGCACTGTGTTAGGCACAGTTGTGGGCTGAACAGTTTTGAATGCTCTGATAGTACTCTGTAGTGTATAAACTTGATCACACAATAGCAGTCACTTGACTACTGAAAACTAGAACAGACACTGTCTCCTAAAAACTTAATTTCCCTTAATTAAACAAGGGCAAATTGAAATTGTCCTTGGTTGTGCTTCAGTTCACCAGCTCTGAATCTGCTGTGGGGGATTGGTGGTCGAGAGCAAGTTCCCAATCACTGTGACTATTTTTAGTTTCATAAGGACTCTTGTGTCTATAAATGGTACTTGCTTTGTGGAGGCTAATGTCTTAAAAGCAGTCCAAAATCAATTAGCTATTATGTGCAACAAGGCTGCGTATTAGCAAGGTGGCTGTTCCTTTTTGTGTACACTTATCAGTATTTGGCGCCAAGACCACAAGGCAAGAGGCTTAGACAGATCCTGGTGCTTTTCTGGAAGGAATCGAAGCCATTTAAGCCATTTCCATGTACGCACTTCCCTTTCTCTCTTCCCCCAAAAAGGATAACTTACAATTTTTTTAACATTTAATCACAGAGAAGATCAAAGCAGATTCTCTTAGGATGTATCCATAAGGGTGTTCCCTAGAAAAGAGAGTACAGACACCCCCGTGACTGTCATCTACAGATTTCTCCATGGAACTTCAAACCCAAGATATCCAATTCTTAATTATCACATGTCGAATTTCAGCTGTCCTACAAACACCTTGTAGCCAACTGTCATGGCGCCCGTATTTGTCTTGTTAAAGACCCTGAAGTTAAATCACTGCCACACTGTTTTGCTTGGAGACTGAATTGTTAGTCGTGGTGGAAGGGAACTATTGATGGGGTCTTTCCTTTCATCTGGACTTCCTTTATTATTTTAAAGGCTCCCCTGAGCTACAGGGCAGCAATTTGCATTCATCCTACAATGATTTCTCCCTGATAGCTCTGTCTATAATTTTGGGGGGGGAAAGGGAACCGAAAATCTAAGAAGGAATAAATTGTGTTGTGGAAACTCATGGCTTAATCTGTTTCTGTCATAGAAATGCTATAGATTTCAATTTTCTTGACTGGGGAATATTTAGGAAATGGAAGTCCTGCTTCAAATGGTTTTGAAAGAGAAGGGATATTTGTCTTTTTTTGCACTCTGTCTGTCTCACTCTTTCTTGCTCTGGGCTGCACTTTATCTAAAACCTAGATTTCCCCCATTGCTTTTATGGGGATTCCTCTGAAGGACATGAAATGCCTCTCTCCACGGGAAGCCCAAAGACAGCGCTGCTGTCTGTACATTTTACTTGCCCTTCCATGTGGTTTTCACATCCAAATATAAAGCTCACCCAAGCCCTAATGCGACTCGCTAGCGTGTCCCTGAAAATGTGTGCTATCGGGCTTACGTGAGCTTGTGATGTTTTAAGGTACAGGCTGATAAATCCCGACCAGAGGGGGCCATTAAGGAAATAGGTTTGATTGAAGTCCTGACACCGATGTTGACAGCATAATTAAAATGATTAATTTGGAATAAGAGTAGTGTTTCAAAGTAATTAGAAAAAAGGTTTGGTCATACCCCCAGACTGTACATGTGGCCCAGGGAAGCCAACTTTTTGATAGAAAGAAAAGAAAAATGAGCGTGTACGTTAAAGTGGTACCATTCTTATTCTATGGATACTGAGGATACTGCAAAGATAAAAACTGGAAGTTATTTTTGTGTTGATTGTTTTTCTAGACTACTTTGAGCCTATTATCTCAAAGCCCCTTTTGTAAGACTGCTGTACGGGACTACGGGTGCAGCCATGTTCAAGAAGCAGAGAGAATACTTGTACACCTCTAGAATTGGTGTGTACTAATGCAAATGAATTCTCCTTCAAAATGACTGTTTACTTGCATGCTGCTACTTTAGAGAAAAGGCTGGTATACAAAACACCAGCAGATGATTTAGCACACACTAGGGCTTAGGGAAACAATGCTTTTTGAGTATGGTAAATTGATAGGAATGCAGTTTTGCTTCCAATTTTAATTGGCAAATGAACTGTGTCCACCTCTATTTTAAATTCAATTGAGGGCAATTACATCTACTAGGTCCCGAACACCTGAATTATCACGGACCAATCAGTTTGCAGATTATTAGTGGGTATTATTAGAGACATATTTCAGGCTTCTGCCTATACAGCTCCAAGCAGTTCTTAGTTTTCATAAAAGCTAATGTTTGATATTGTGAAATTGGAGTTCTTGCTGCCCACACATCAGAAAAGAAAAAAATACTCCATAAAAGAACTGCTTTGGCCTGCAAGCCTAACATTTCAATAGCTGTTGACCATAACTTTCTAGCGAAAAGCGATATGAAAAACAAGTTCTTGCCAGATTTGAGGTTTTCCCTCTATTTGTGTTTTGTAAAGTCAGGCAGTGGGTTTTCAGTTAATGCTTTCGGCTACATGAAAAAGGAGTTTCACCAAGAATGTCGGGAATTCCTTTGGTGCCCAAGAGGAAATATGAGGACCCTGGAGGCTGATGAGAGGGACGAAAAAATGGGGAAGCCATAAACATCCCGCCAAGTCCTCCAATTTATTTTGCTTCTTTAGTGTCAGATCTGAAATTGTTTAAAAGAATCTTTACAAAGCATCCTGGTAACTAGCTAGCACTGTTGCAAGTCAGTTTTCTTCGCTTTCTAGCACTTTGAAGCTTACTGCAAGTCAGTTCTAGTGATATACATTTGTGTACGGAAACGAAATATTTCTAGGTTTATAATTTTTAAAGACACTGAAAAAATCCTGCATTTGCTCTTTTGTAGGGTGAAGACTAAAATTGATAGGAAAAGCAGTGGTCAAGGGAGCTATTTGTTTTAATTTAATAAAACTAAACACTTATAATCCTGTTAAATTATAGTCTAGCTTGTATTTTCTTGCTAATTAAAGTTCATATCTATGGGGTATGTGAGTTCACAATAGGGGGAAAAAAATGGTCTCTTGGGAAGAATGTCATTTGGACCTCTCACAGGAAATAGTAAATTATGTGGATTCCACAGAGTTCCCAAGACTATGACAAAGATTTTTTACCCCTGAAATCCATGAGCTAAGGTCCAAAGGGAGTTTTAATGGAATTACAATACAAGTGGTTTTCTTGGGGAGGAGGAGAGATGGGGGACAGAAGTCAATGTTGTTTATTTCTGCAAACAAAACTCTTTGTGGCCGCAGCTGAAGAAGCCGAGAATGTAAACTTGTTTTACAATACAAATTTCTAGCAGGATGAAGCGCTGAAGCATTCAAGATGATAAGTGGCCTGGAAAAATTTAGCCTGTGCTCCTCCTAACAATAACGGATTTGAAACATTACAGCAAGGAATGTAGCCATATCGAATGAGGTTGACTATATATATATGGTCTCAAGTGGTAATGAAGTAAAACCATGATGGATTTTTCTAGACCCCTACATACCTGCCATTTACTGAGGCTTAGGGTTTCCTTATCAATAAAGTTCAAAACCTTATTTTTTTTTCCCTTAGTATTCTTGTTTTCTTCTTACTTCAAGTCTCTTGGCTACCTTCTCAATTACGCTAATTAAGGCTGAAAATAATTCCCCAAAGTGGACCCTGAACTAAAATATTTCAGACAAAAATCATTTCTAAGACTTTTAATCAAGTCAGGAATATGCAAGTGCAGTTATGCCCAAAAGGATCACCATCAAGTGCTACATTGTTCGCCTGACATATAGTCAGAACAAAGCCAGGCCTTGTGGCGCACGCTTGTAATCCCAGTACTTTGGGAGGCGGAGACCAGAGGATCCGGGTTCGCGGCCAGCCTCAGCTCTCTCTTTCTCTCTCTCTCCCTGTCTCTCTCTCTACTTAGTGAGGCCCTCCACAACTTCGTGAGACCCAGTTTCAAAATAAAGTATAAAAAATAGGGCTGGGGGTGTAGCGCGGAGGTAGAATGCCCCTGGGTTCAATCCCCAGTACAACAACAAAAAAAAAAAGAACATATAGTCAGAACAAAACACTGCATTTATTGTCTCCAGAAAATGAAAGTTAATTTATGCAGTTCGTCAACAGCCTGTATTATAGCAACTGCATATTTGTGGTGGACTTAAGGCCGTGGGAACTTTTCACTCAACTCTTTTCTTAAAAAAAAATCAAATAACTCCTTATATTTAAAATGGATACAATACAATAATAGAAATGTGGCTGATAGTCTCAGCTTTTCACTCGTACATCATCAAGTGGCAATTGGCAAAAACCTAAAAAATCTTAAAATCTCAGCGTTCCAATTTCCTCCTTAATTAAACAAGGTCACAGGGATCCAGGATCCGCTTTAAGTAGCAAATTGAGGCTCAATTCAGAAATTAGACTGTGTAGCTCCCTTTCCAATAATCAATCTGTAATAAAAATGTAGATTAAATTATGTCTCTTTCTCCGGCTAGTGTCTGCAGCAAAATGGACTCTTTTAAAGGAAAGAGGGACACGTGGTGCTGTCAGGGGTGACGGGTTGAATCCTCCACTCAGGAACTCAAAATCAGCAGGGTTCTTGGCTAACGTGACAGAGAAGAATTTCAGCATGCACCAGTCAGAGACATAGACAGCGTTTTATTAAGGAAAAGAGGAAATATACATTCAAGGGAGAATGAGAGCCATCTCAAGAGGGAGAAAGAGATTTGGGGGAGTGCGGGGCTCTTTGCTATAGGGGACTTTGAGGGGTGGGCTAGAGGAGGTAAACGAGGCTGATCTCAGTCCAGTAGTCCCCAAGGAGGCAGTTTATTTTGGTCTGGTCATCCCTAGAGTCCTCAGTCTAATCAAGGTCTTCATTATCTGATCAACAGAAGTTGGAGAGTGTCCTAAATTACAGATTTCTTGAGATATCCTATCTGTTTTGTGAACAATGCACAGAGCAATTATAGTTTCTTTCAGTTAACTCCAGGATCTATAGATTTGCCAGGAACTGGGGAGAGACAGGCCTGGGAGAGAGAACTGGTTTGGGGAGAAAAGGTTGAGGCACTTTGGCACCAGGTTCTTATATTAAAGTTGTATTTTACTTTTCCTTCCTGTCTGTCTCCTTTCTACCTATTTATTTCTCATAGCCCACATCAGTGCTTCGTCTGTCCTCCTGCGGGCCATGTCCTGCCTTAGAGGACTCGGATTTCTCACCCCGCTGGTGGGTCAGTCAGTAAGGGGGGACAGGGAAGTTCTGACTCTCCTATCTTGAGATGGTTTTTATTCTCTTACCGAGTTTCTTTCTTTCTTGGGGACATAGGCCCCTCAAAGGCCTTGACTGTAAATGTTTGAAAGCACATTGTGACATGTATGGTACCTTTTGGCTCAATTTCTCTGTTCCCTGCTAGCCTCCCCCGAGGGTCCATCTGCAAACGTTCTCTATGGTGGTCTCAGCCTCCTGGTTGTTCTCCTGGGTAAGAGACACAAAAGCTGCAGCCTTGCGCAGGCTCTTTCTTGCTTTCTCTTTCTGTAACCTGCACGTGGTCCAGGAAGTTCTCACCCATCCTCGACTCCAACACAGGCCTAGTTCCAGGTCAGGCACACCCAGGCACCTGGGGCCCAAAGCAGCTCACCTCTCTTGTTTGTTTTGCCTTCTACATTTCCTGACTGGGAACCAATCACAGTCCATTTTGTTCTCTTCATTCAGAAGAAACCGGGAGCCTCTGAGCGGCCCCTATGAAACTCCTCGCCATCAATTTGGAGGAAGAAGCACAGAATAACTTTCTCCATACAGATTGATCTTTCACACAAGTCCTCTCCCTGGTTTAGTTGGCCAGTACCAATTGTTTGTTTGTTTGTTTGTTAACCCTCAGTGCAGATTTAAGGCCATTTAACCAGCTCTGTGACATACCGCTCTGACATTTTGCAAATGCCATTGTATGGTATATCTAACTTGACTATCTACTATCTATTTTATCTCTGTGTCTCAGTTAAAGAATCCAATTTAACATACTGTTGCAAATGATTTAAATTCTAATAGCCTTCAGAACTTCTTCTTATTCCAATTTCCCTTGCGAATCCATCCAATTAATCCCTATTTATTCATGTAATTCTAGCTGTTCCTTTTGAACCATCTTTAAGGGATTTTTAAAAAGTCATTATAAAATTATGGCTAAGAACTAAGAGATGGCTGGTCCCATTAGTTAACATAGTTGGTTATTTGTTTTTATTTTTGTAAGTCGAACGATCAATTGAGTGAGGATTAGTTCATCTTAGAGATTTCCAATTTATTTACAAATGTCTCTAGATCTGGATTCATGCGCATGGAATGGAAAAATTATATAATAAATTTCAATTGATTTGCTATATTTACAATATAGGGACACATAATCCAATCTTAAAATGTCTTCATTTGATGAAGTTGCATGGAGCATTTTATATGTCAGACAATAGAGTAGTTGGTACCGGGGTCCCCAAGATGGATAGAACTAAGATCTTCCCCTCTTGAGACAAAGCCTATGGTCAGGCCTGGACAAGATATCTGACTAGGATCAATCTTAATTAATATCACAAATGTGAGGCAGCTTACTTTCTTTTGAATGGTAATTGATTATTTGGAGAAACAATTTAAATCATAACATTAGTGTGTTTTCTTTCTAATATTAAAGAATATAAAGAAGAAACAAAAAAATAGTCCATAATCTACTGCCTAAATAATGCCTTTTGCTATAAAAACTAACAAAATAAAACCAAAACCAAAATAAATTTTTTTGTGTGTGGTACTGGGGCATTCTACCTCCGAGCTACTCCCCAGCCCTTTTTAATTTAATTTTTTGTTTTTCTTTGGTTTTGAAACAGGGTCTCACTAGGTTGCCGAGAGCCTTGCTACTTTGCTGAGGCTGGCTGCGAACCTGTGATCTTCCTGTCTCAGCCTCCCAACTCCTGAGTATTGGGATTACAGGTTTGAGCCACCACACCCAGCTGAAAGTTTTAATAATATGCTATAAAAGGAAATGTGAACATCTTCTGTCCTGCGCTGTTTCCTTGTTCCAAATCTATTTACCACTAATAGTTCTTGCCTGTTCTTCTACAGATCATATATACATATATATGTATATAAGTATGTAAAGTTATCATTATAGATATACATCTACCAATTTGTTTACTTGATTTCTTCTCTCCTTCTCTCAGTTATTCACCTTGTCCCCCCCTTTTTACAGTTGCACCTCACTGTTTTTAATAGTGATGGTGTATTCCTTGTTATAGAGATGTGATGATGCAGTTAAACAGCCCCCTCTCGATGGATGCTTTCAATGCTAATGAAACAACAATGTGATGAACATTATTATAAAAGTATACTAATGATCCTCCAGGAGTGTACAGGAGAATAAATTCCTAAGAGTTGCAATATGAGATCAAAGGAACCCCAAATTTCTATTATTTTAATAGAGGTTGTTATAATGTCCATAAGAAAGAATTGACATATTTATCCTTTAACAAGAATAGTTGAGCCGGGCGTGGTGGCACACGCTTGTAATCCCAGTACTTTGGGAGATGGAGACTGGAGGATCCGGGTTCGAGGCCAGCCTCAGCGCTCTCTCTCTCTCTCTCTCTCTCTCCCTGTCTGTCTGTCTCTCTCCCTGTCTGTCTGTCTGTCTCTCTCTCTCTCCCTGTCTCTCTCTCTCTCTCCCTGTCTCTCTCTCTCTCTCTCTTTCTCTCCCTGTCTCTCTCTCTCTACTTAGTGAGGCCCTCCGCAACTTCGTGAGACACGGTTTCAAAATAAAGTATAAAATACTAGGGCCGGGGGTATAGGGCAGAGGTAGAACGCCCCTGGGTTCAATCCCTGGTACTGCAAAAAAAAAGAATAGTTGAATCTGTGTTTCCTCAGAACCTCTCTAGCATTATGATCCCTGACCTCACGTTTTCTTTGACAAATTTTAACTTTGAAAATTACAATCTCATTGTTGTTTTATACATTATTTCATTATGAAGGAGGTTAAATTACATTTATCTCTCACTGGTACTGGTATGTTATTTCTGGAAATTTTTTGTTCTTTTCAGATTTTTATTTCCATTTACTATAAATCTATTTCTGTCCCCCCTAAAAGTTTTAAAAACTATAATTTTATGAGTAGTAATAATGTGTTTTAAGGCTATTCTCCCTCCATTTTCAAAAAAAATTCCTACAAGTCTTTATGTCATTTTTGAGCCAAACATTTTGTTTACTTTCATAAGCATGCACACATACTTTATTTATTTTCTACATATTTCAATTGGGACTACATTGTATTTATAGGTTAATTTTGGACATTTGATTTCTTTATGACACTGTATCTTCCTTTTGCAGTACATGGTACATCTATTCATTTACTAAAATATTCTATGGTGTATACAAGACTTTTAAATTTTCTTCGCATAAGTGATGTGAATTTCTTTTGAATTAATACATACATGATATTACCAATGCCAATCTCAGTGTCATGTATGGGGAAGGGGAGGGAGTGGGAAGGGACCTGGGGAGAGCTCACTAAAAACTGTGTGTATAGATGTCCCTATGACTCTGAACTACAAAATGGTGTGAGACTACAATGCACTAATAGAAGGATTTTTAAAAATCTACATTTAAATGATAATTTTATATGCCACTTCTTTATAGAATTATCTTACCTTTCCTAATGTATTTTTAATATTCTTGGGTTTCCTTAAGGATAATCACATTAGCTAAGATTAATGATAAATAAATCCCCTGCTATTCTATTTTTATAATTATTTTTCTTTCTTGTGTCTGATTGTATTATCTGATACCTAACTGAGCAGTATAAAATTATAGCAAATTCTTGTTATGTTCTTGATTATAATTAGTGATTCTTGTTTCTATATTACACATGGTAGTGGCATTTGACTTTAAATATGTGTGCATATATATGTGTGTGTTGTGTATATGTGTGCTTATTGTTGTAAAGAAAGTAGGTATCTCTATTATTAAGAGCTATCTTAATATCAATATTAGACATAAACTCTGTGCCTTTTTATATTGATGAAGGAATATGTATTCATAATAGCATTTATTTCTCAAAAGTCACCCTTCTTTCTTTGCTTGACTTACTTATAATAAAGACTGTGGGAAGGAAGCTTTTACAATTATGCTTCATTCTGCCATCTGAAACCAAAACTCTGATGGGAAAGTTTTAGTTAATTATCATGGAACCTCTAGATCGCAAATCAAATAGAGTTATGTATTTTTCACTTGATGATTTTGCTAATGCGATTCTAATATCCAAACTTTAAAAACCACAAACAGCCAATAATGTTTTTAAACAACATAATCAAACATCGCTTGGAAGCTTCTACCAAGGGGCATATGGACATTTATGAGATAAACTGATAAACTAGGAAAAAGAGGGATAAACACTTGTATTTTATTTTTTCCACTTTATTATTATTTCCTTTTTTGGTACTGGGGATTGAACCCAGGGGCATTCTATCTATGACCTATAACCCCAGTCCTTTTTATTTTTTAGTTTGAAACAGGATCTCACTAAGTTGCTGAGGCTAACCTCGAACCTGCAATCCTCCTGTCTCAGCCTCCCAAGTACTGGGATTACAGGTGTGTGCCACCACACCTGAGTAATGTCTGTATTTTAAATACATATGTAGTTTCATCTTAGCAAAATCTTATTCATATATATATGTGGTTACTCTATATGTGAACCAAAAACCCTTTATAGGTAGACATATTGGTCATCAGGACTCTTCAACACTGGGAATCACATCACCTGGCCCCCATTAGGATTAGATTCAAAAGCTCTGTCAGCGATCCCTCTAGTCTCCAGTATCAGTGACAGGAGCCTTCATTTTCATTTTCTTTTTGATTTGTTGGTTTGTTTTGTTTTCCTTTCTGAATTTTTATTTCATGGTAGGTATTTTCATGAAATAGTCCTTTGTTCTTAACAGTTTGTTGATTAGTCATTGATATTTTCTACTTGTCTTAGTGTTTTTAATCTAAACTCTGACTTCAGGAAATGACTACACATTTGAACATTTTCGAGCCCTCCTCTCTCTTTCCACATGTGTGTGTGTATGAAGTAGATATGAGTTTACATATGTGTATGCTAATTTTCATAATTATTTCATGCCCATGTCCATATTATGATGTGAAATATAACTCTTAAGCAGACTGTATTCTTATCTCATAGTCTCTTTCATGCACACACACATAAACGCACATATTCTTGATCATTTATATTTTTTGCACACACACACACACACGCACACACACTACATAGCCAAGTTTTCAGGACTTCCATGGGGTTAAAACAAGCAGAGATGTGTGATGCTACTATCAATAGTATTGGACTCTGTAAATGGGATGTATTTGTTGCTAACAACAGGACACTTGGCAACGTGGATGCTGACTAAGAGGAAGTTGTCCCGCCTGGATGGCGCTTGTTTAACCAATGTCACCGATGACCATTTGCACTTGCCCTTGGAGGCTGTAGGAATCCCTGTGACTGACACAGCACTTATCTGAGTCAGACTGTGTTCTAAGATCTTTAAATACATTACCTTCCTTAACCCTTATACAATCTTATGGGTAGATACCATATATCCCTTCTATTTTCCCATGCAAAACTGGGGCACGAGGCATTTATGCAACTTGCCTAAGATTGTACGGTTGGTAAGCGCCAAGGAGGAGCTGAGCTAAGAGCTGGGTTCGTGAGCCCATGAGCTTATCCACGAGAGCACTACCCCATTCTTCAGGCTGTGTTGCCATTATTCTCCTAATCACGTGGGTCCCTGCTAAACCACGAGCTCTGAGTAAGAAGCCCTGGGGTCCTGCCTACCTTTCTAGCTCATATCATCCCAGTGCCTGGCAGATCACGGGGCATACACGACTGGGTTTGTTTTTTAGTGAAATAAAAGTAACAATTTCCCTCTATAGTACCTCTCTCTTTATGCCTCCTTTATAAACAGCCCTGATAATAAAATTTGAAAAGACAAGGTTTGGTTAAAGAAAGGCAATACAGGAAAAACAACCCAAATTTCTGGAACATATGCCTCCTCTGACCCACTGCTCAATTCCCATTTTTCATCAATGTACTTTAGAAGTTATGACCAATGGCCATTTTTAATATCTTGGAGCTTTCTAATACATTAGTATTGTAGCTAAACAAGGTGACTCTTATGGGAATATATGCACATAAAAAAGAAAAGAACTGAACAGAAAAGAAAGAAAGAAAAAAAGGTCATCATCTGATGATGCTTGTTTAATTAGGAAGCATAGGAGCGTCTTTGTCACATCCCTCCCCCAAAATTCCTGCTCACTACAGCAACATTTAGGCTTCCAAGATATTAATTACCGCACAGTGCGTCCCTTTGTTTCCGAAATCAAAGGGAAGGCCCTGAGTGTACAATTCCTCCCCCCAAAAGAGATCATAATGGAAATTACATTAAAGGATAATCTATATAAAACAAAAAAAACACAACTCTCCCAGGTATGGTGCAGTGACTTTTGATGAGGGTAAGCTATCATTTCCACCGCAGTGGAGATTCTGTTTTTCTAGAAAGTTCCCACCTTCCTCTTTCCAGCCAGTCTTCCCACTCTGACTCTCTTAACCTCTTTCTGAGTTCTATCACAGCACCTTAATTTTGCCTCTTCTATAATTTCACGTTGGACCTTATAAAACCAGAAGGTAAGCCACCTGTGGTGGTGCACGCTTGTAATCCCAGTACTTGGAAGGTTGAGTGAGACAGGAGGATCGCAGGTTTGCAACCAGCCTTAGTAACTTAATGAGGCCCTCAGCAACTTAGTGAGACCCTCTTTCAAAATAAAAAATAAATCAGGACTGGTGGTGTAGCCCAGAGATAGAACATCCCTGGGTTCAATCCCCAGTACCACAAAAAATAAAATAAAATAAAATAAAATAAAGTAAAGTAAAGTAAAGTAAAATAAAATAAAATCAGAAGGTACTAAAAAACACCATGACTGTGACTACCTTTGTCTTTGAAGGACCACAAGTTGGCTACATGAGAGGTGCTGCCTCCGGGGGAGAGTGCTCATAGAGCAGAGGTAGCGCAAGTGGAAATCAGAGGAAATCCCAGCTGTAGACATGGGAGGTGCATGAAGATGACTCTTGACAACCGGGTCTCAGGCTACCAGCGTCTTACCTCTGAGGCATCCTGCGTTTCTTCTGAATGACTGCTGTGTGCTGTGCTTCCGCCGCCCTCTCAATTAGCAGGGACGGGAAAATACTTCTGCTCTATGTTTTGTTGACCTAGTGGTTAAATTCTGTGGTGCCCAGCTGCCAAGCCATTAGATTATAATAATCCCCGAAGAGAATATTTTCTTAAGGCACTTTTTATGGGGCCAATGAACCCTGTGAAGAAATAATAGTATCTTTTAGTTTCACAGAGCTGAGTTAACCTCCTTCTACTTGTCAGGGCTAGCCAAAATGTGATCTTAGTGACTTTCACTCTATTAAACAGGTATTTATGATCATCCTCGCCATTCTTGCCAGATAGGCATACGAAAATAGCATGGGCGCTGCCAATGTTAAAGGAACTCACCTTCCTCAAGGACGGTGTCTCTTTGAAAAGGTGGTAGTTTGTGTATATGTACTCATAAGGCAAGTCTGAAGTTTGCATAGTGAACGCTGTTTACTAGGAAAGATGTGTGCGTTCGCCAGCAAATGTGTACATGTGTTCAGATACCTGATACCTCCAGCGTGACCACAGAGACCCCAATTTTCCCTCCTGTAAACCAAGACTTAATGATGGCACTTACCACGTTGAGTTGTTGGGAGGAACAAATGGCACGATGTACTCAAGAGGTATTGGGTGCTATTTGGTTTGGAAATTAAAAAAGAAAAGAAAAGAAAATGCAGGTCTTACACTGAGTGTGGCTTTACGAGATAGGATACATGAGTGATTATCTATAAATAAAAATACCCAGTTTAGAGAGAGGAAAATAGTAAGCGTGATCACAATTTTAGCTCACATGGTTTCTTCTAAATGCTATAGCTCACTTTCTAAATTGAACTACATAAAGTGTCTTGCGCAAAGGGGTTAAGGTATTTCAAAGGGCAATTTCGACTATACTTGACCTAATTAACACTGACACAGACTCTACTCCCTGGTAAATTCAGCAGTATTGTACTGCTGTTATTTAGTCCTTTGAATATAGTCCCATTTGGGATGCCATTCCATATTCTCTCTCTCTCTCTCTCTCTCTCTCTCTGTCTCTCTGTCTCTCTGTCTCTCTGTCTCTCTCTCTGTCTCCTCTTTCTCTGTCTGTCTGTCTCTCTCTGTCTCTCTCCTCTTTCTCTCTCTCTCTATTATATATATATATATATATATATATATATGACATATGTATATAAGTGTAAATCTTTGAGATCCTACTCTGTACAAAGAAATAACTAAGTGATTCTCTCACTTTTGAGTATTTTAAGTCATGTAGAAAATTTCCCTCCTTTAGCTACCCTTAAGGCTGTCTTGCCTAAATGCAGGTCTGTCTCAAACACCAGATAATGGCTTCAACATCCAGTTTTTATCTTAATCTTTACCTCGAGGCCTTTGGGTTGAACTTGGCCTCACTCCATGCTTTGGTCTTCATCTGAGGTGTGAGTCATTATAGTCACGGGAGACTTACTGTGTTATTCAGAAAGAACGGGACACGTACATGCAGTTCATAATAAATATATTTGGGTAGAGATAATCCTAGAAAGAATTGGGAATAGATTGCTTCTTATTCAGGGTTGCCTACTTTGTGGACAAGTATCTTTACTGCAAATAATTACAGAGAGATTAGCGAGACCTGATTGCTGTGTAATGTAATGCCTACAGAGACCCTCTGACCCAGGGCTTTCTAAAACATCAAATGTAGAAAGAAGGGTTAGGGCTTCACTGTGTAGTGAAAATATTTACATATTACTATAAAGTTAATTTAAGCTCGACTTTAAACAATAGTAATAAATGGACCAAATGGATAAAAATATAAAATATATATCATCTAATGTGGCAAGCATGAGGAGAGAAGTTTATGCTAACTTACTTTTAAGTGTAACTCGGAAAAAAATTTGTATTACCATTTGGGAATATGCATCTATTTTAAAATTCATATACCTTAGCTCTAACATTTCTGCTTCTAGGAATTATGTGTACATGTACATAATAGGAATATTCGTTGCAGACATGTTGGAAACGTATAAATACACAAAGTGTGTGTGGGGAGAGTGATTAAATAGGGAACAGTTATATACATGACATTGAAAAATCTCAGATATGTGATTAATTGAAAAAAAAACCCTATGAGCTGGGCATGGTAGTGTATGCCTGAAATCCCAGTACTTGGGAGGCTGAGACAGGAGGATCACAGGTTTAAGGACAGCCCCAGCAAGTAGTGAGACTCTCATCAACCTTGCAAGACCCTGTTTCAAAAAAAAAAAAAATATATATATATATATATGGCTGAGGGTGTAGATCAGAGGTAGAATGTCCCTGGGATCAATCTCAAGTACCACAAAAAAAAAAAACAACAACTGTGAAACAATGCATACAATGAATATACAGTGATCATATGAGGTTCAAAAAAAGTAGATTTATAGATAAATATCCAGAGACATGTACGATTCTATAGAAAACTTGGAAGCAAACTACAGAAACAGGATTCAGGGAAAAGTGCTCAAGTGCAGAAGGACAAAGCTTTAGGAACCTACCTGTGGCTGACCCCAGTTTTATAGATATATCTTTTTTATTTTCTTTTAAGTGCTGGGGATGAGACCCAAGGCGCTGCATGTGCTAGGCAAACACTCTATCACAGAGCTACACCCTCAGCCCCCCAGTTATATTTTATAACCAAGTGCTGAACATTTCAAGTGGTTTATCCTACACATAATGTTTTAGCTAGGGCTTTTCATGCTTCAAGAGCAAAATATGGATAAGTATTTAGTAAAAGCAACCTAGACATTTTAATTGGAGCTTGCTGGCTAAAATCGTCTTCATTTCTGAGAACTGTAAGTGAGGGTAGCTAGCAGCAAAACAGAGTAGATTGTATCAGTCTTGAACATTTTTTTTAAGGTACTTTATGTTTTCCCATCTATAAAAATATGCTTTGGAAACAGCCAGGAGAGTCCTTCAGGAATGGTCCAGTCCCTGCTGCCTTATTAGATGCATAGATGTGTGTTTCCTGGTGAGAGGCTCCTGCTGTGAAAGTCATTAGAATAATAAATTAAACATCTCTGTGCACAGACTTCTTAAGCTTCAGGTGGATATTCATTTTATGCTTTTTCCATTTTCCTGTAGCTTGAAGTATTGGGATTGTCAGCCTACTCCTTCCTCCCAAGTTTTGCTGGCATAATGAGTTCACAGAGTCACGGTGCCTACAATAATTTGAGGAGTTTGGATTGCAGTACCTCACACAGCCCTCCTTTGTCTTAATTTCTAAGAGCACAGTGCAAAGATGAGACCTTATTAATGAAAAGGGACTTCACAAGGGCTGAACTGGAAGATCGCATGAAATAATTTTTGATATTTTGTATTAGACCCTGACTTAGGTTCCATTAACGTCAACATCAAGATAATCCAAGAGCACCTATTCATATACATGGAAATTATCACATTAAATGACCATTTCAAACACACACATTTTGGGAAAAGCCTTGGTCACACCAAATCGAAACATCGGTAAGTATGACAATATTTGTGAGGAAGGTTTTGGAAAGCAGAGTGTATAAATTGAACATTAAGCTTTGCCTTTTAAAGTAAGGATATCAAAAAGATTTAGGAAAGGTTTAGATTGCACACATTCTGTTTTTAAAAAAATTAAGACTTTGCCATTCAATTTAGAGAATACAGTATAATTGAAAATTACCCCCATCATTGAAATATTATTCAAATGGATTTTTCCCCTCTCCTTATTATAGGAGAAAAAGAATGCAGTACTTGCTTATAAATGGTCATCCACCTCTGGATCTTCTAGGCTAAAATCAGAGCAAATGACATCACTTCTAAATGCAGTAAGAGTGAAATGTAAGACATTAGTATTTATTAGTATTTCCGTGTTGTTATTGCTTTATTGTTGTTATTGTTTCGTGGTGCTGGAAATTGAACCCAGGAGCATTCTGCCTCTGAAATGCACCCCCAGCCCTTTTTTATTTTTTATTTGGAAACAGGGTCTCCCTAAGTTGCCGAGGGCCTTGCTAAGTCACTGAGGCTGGCTTTGAACCTGCGATCGATCCTCCTGTCTCTGCCTGGGATTACAGGTGTGCACCACCACACCCAGCTTCCCTGTGTTAATCTTTGTATGTTCTCTCCTTCCACCCCTTACTCTTAGAAATGATAACCTTCCATATGCACCTCTCTCTCTATGCTACCCCTTTAGTTCCCCAGGAGATGCTAGGTCTATCTCCATGGCTTCCTTTCAAACCTTTCGCCTTCCTTTCAAACCTTTCGCCTTCACATCTGTCTTTAAATACAGGCAACACCTACCATATTTCCTCTGTTCCCGATTGGGAAACAGAAATCAACTTAATTTAGCTGCTAATTTTCTCACTTATTGCTTATCTATATTTTATTCCACAACCTCTTGAACCCCATGTTTCTATATATTTTACTCCAGTTCTTTTTATTTATTTATTTATTTATGTACTTTTTCTTTTCTGGTACTAGGGATTGAACCCAGGGCAGTACACATGCAAGGCAAGCACTTTACCACAGAGCTACATCCCAGCCCAAGTTTTCTCTAGTTCCTGAGCCCTTGTCTCCTTAACCTTTGTGAGCTGTGGCTAGTCCTCCCCGATTCACCCAGTACTCTCTGGAAGCCTCACATTTGACTTCGATGACCTCATTCATTTGCTTACATTATTTTAATTGGAAGAAAAGTGATGTATTCTAACTTTAGGAGAGAGGATATAAAATAAAACCAACCTTCAGCCCCAATAATATTCCCCAATGTAGTATACACATAAATTTGGGACTTATAAATTATTCTTTATAAAACATAACTTAAGTCCAAATTTTTTTCTAGGAAGTCATTTAGACATGGAGTTCCTTGGTGATGTGATAATTATATCATCAGCGCCATGCAGACATTATCCCATTACATCGATCTTTATTGATCTATTTGAGGAATATAAAAATAACATAGGATCCTAATGAAGGAAGCCTCCAATTTGTGTATCTAAATCCAGCTGTACTAAGAACTAGAAGGATTATTATATTTTTCTGCCCAACAGCTTCCTAACCAGCCCAAAAAGCAAACCAACTACTTTAATACAAATAAAATTAGATCATCAACCTGCATTCCTTTATCCCTCTTTCTTTTTTTAATATACTTTTATTGGTGCATTGTAATTATACATTATATTGAGGTTTAGGGTGATAGGAACATACGTACATACAGCATGCAGTGTGTCCCCCCCTTCCCCTCCCCAGTCATATTGAAATTGGTATTGATAGCTTCACATATGTGCATAGGATTGTTTGAACTGTTTCCTTTATCAAGTCTCCCTTTGTCCCTCCCCAAATCCCCTTCCACTATTCTACTGCAGCGTCTCTCTCCTCATTTATCTGAAGTCCCTTTTGTTTTCCAATTTCTCTCTAGCTTTCACATATGAGAGAAAACATATGACCTTTCACTTTCTGAGACTGGCTAATCTCACTTAGCATAATTCTATCTAATTCCATCCATTTTCCTGTAAATGACATAATTTTCTTCTTCTTGATGACTAAAATTCTATTGCATGTAATATACCACAGTTTTGTAACCCACTCATCTGTTGACAGACACCTAGACTGATTCCATAGTTTGGTCATTATGAATTGTGGACTCTATTACTTTTTGATGGCTTCTTTGCCATTATTTCTTTATCTAAAAATGTAGAAATGATAATAAAAGTCAGCTTATAGTAGAAAAGCATGTTGATCATTGATCAAGTAATTAAAACAATTATAAAGGTAATCGGCAGCCCACATACATATAGTAAATAAAATTATATTTGGTTATACACAGAAAAAATAAAGACTAAAAATAGGTGTGTGCATGTAGAGTCTAGAGAAAATTGTGTAAAAATTATTCCTGAACTGAATTCTTTTCATGGTTTCAGTTACCAGTGGTCAATTACAGCCTAAAAATATTAATATTTGTCTTGACTCTTTCAAGAAAGAGAGACTGCATTCACACAGCATATTGCAAAATTGTATTTTATTATCATTTATTGGTGTTAATGTGTTACCATGTCTAACTTATAAATAAAACTTTATCATAGGTATATATGTATAATAGGAAAAATAGTACATATAGGGTTTAGTACTATCTGTGATTTCAGGCATCCACTGGGGGGGGGTCAAGGAATGTATTCTGTATGGATAATAAGGGACTACTGTACAAAATATACATGGGGAGGCTTGAACATGCTTTAACAATTTGATCTGGTTTTTATTTTGTGAAAAAACTTGCTAATGTAAAGAAAATTGATATTCATCTCATAAATAGAACAGAAAATAGTTTTATTCTAATTAAGATAATATGTAATCTTCAATTATTGTACATCTATATGATGAAGTGTTATGTCTCTTACATTAACTTATGTTCAAGAAAAGTAATGATCTGAAAACAATTGTGGTATATTAAGAAATCAATATATAGCCAGGCAGCCAGTGAGGAGAGATAAGACAGAAAATATTTAAGTTAATGCTGAAAGGAAATATTCCAAAATGATAATAATGTTATCACAGAAATTTTATTTTTCTTTTACTCATTTCCTATATTCTTCATTTTCTGTTATTAATATCTGTTGCCTGCATCATCAGGGAAACATGATAAATGGTATTTTATTTATAGAAAATGCTTAGTAAATGCAAAGTATATATAATTATTTTTAAAGTGGTTCTATTTTCTTGATGACAACAAAAATTTTTTTTGTTGCTTTCTGACTTCCTATAGTTTCATTTTTTTCCTATAAAGAACATGTACCACTCTTAGAACAAAACATAAGGTTCATTTCTAAAAGGAGGCAAACAGAATATTCCCCCATGCTTAATCAAATATTTTGATGCAGCTAGTAAAATAAAAAGAAAAACGAAATCACTTTCTCTACAACTAGATTATTACTAATCAGGAAGGACAAGAGTGCACTTTATTTTATTATGTTTTCTTCCTCTGTTCTAAGCCAATAAATGAAAGGAAGTATTGCAGAGGATATGTTCAAACGTCTATACAACAATGGCTGAGATTTCAAAGTGGATGGAAATAAGTGAATCACTGCTGCATCCTTCTTTTTAGAAAGAGATCACTTTGCATGTGGCACTCCTTGCAGATGCAACTAGTTCTTCAAACCCTGCACTCGTCAGAGAATGGCAAAATACCCCTCGTATGTAGATTTGGAATATATATGAGACCATCAGTAGAGTTAACTTTCTATTGGGATAGCAAAAGCTTCAGCCTGAACTCCTTTGCTACTGGAAGGTAAATATGAGTTTAATATTGCATTGGAAAGGCCCCCAAGCTCTATGCAGCACGTGTGGCTCTGTGGTCCAGCAAATTCTGTGAGCCCTTGAACTGACCACCTGGGAAGACGGAATTGTCCTTATTGAGATGTGGAAGGTTAAAAGTGGGACAGGTCGATCTATGCTCATGCAGTAGGGCTGGGGAGCAGATCTGGCATCTCTTTAACTCAATGCTTAGTGCATTTCCTGGCACTTAGTAGGTGTTCAGTAGGTTTTTGTTGGATGAACGCATGAATTCTAAAGGCTTCCATCTGAGCTCTCTTTCACATCACTGCTGAAAATGGCAGTCCAGGAGGGGCTGTTAAATCAAAGATTCATTTTAACGTTACATGGAACAGAGAACAATATCGTTTCAGATTTATTGAAGCTGTGACACTCGCAATTTGTATTAGCTTTTGTTTTAATCTCACAAATGCTTTCAGTAATTCAAATGAAAGTTTTTAAGCCACTGTCTCTAACCCTGATCATCTATCCTCCTCTCTCTCTCTCTCTCTCTCTCTCTCTCTCTCACACACACACACACACACACACACACACACACACACACCTGGGTCAGGGTCAGTAGGGGACAGGGAGGAATGGAGAGGAAGAAAGCGGTTGGGCTAGTTAAGGGAACCACCGTGGTTTCCTTTCTACCTGTCTTGGTGATCGTTGGTTTAACGTCAAGTCAACAGGTCTGGTGGGAAAATGATACAGAGTCCAGAACTAAGTAACAAAAAAAGGACAGAAATGTGAGAAAGTAATGTGAAATGGATTATTGGACTGAAAATGAATATAGTTGGAATTCTCTTTCTATCTAGTAGAGAGGTCCCCGCATGGCGATAGTGAAGACTTTTAAAGGCCACCATTCCTAGCATGGTCTCTAATTCCAACCCTGATATACAGATAAACTTTTCTTAGTAAAGAAATGGCTCTGTGTGAAACTTCTATTGCAACCCTCTAAGGCTCCGGCCTAATTAATCTGAAGATACAATATGCAGGCACCAGTTTTGCTTTTGGATGCCATTTTCCTGAAGCCTAAAATTCTGTTTCTCTCACCAATAGCCTTAAGAAATGGCTGTGTGGCTTTTCTCTCATCTCTTCGGGGATGACAGACAGACAGGCCTGATGACATGTAGTACTGGCAAATGTTTTTAACTGACATGTCTCCAGACTCAAAGAACTCCAGCAGTCAAGTGGTCTGTTGTTTTTCTACTCATTTTCCTGATGCACTTTTCTCCGAAGAGGACAAGTGGATTATGACTTGGTTTATTGGACTCAGTTGGGATTTCTGAGCCTGCGAAGCTATTTGAGGTATAGTCATAATATCTTGTATCTCATTGCTAGCACGCAGAAAGTGCTAGAAAGATCGAACATCTATTTTCATGATAGATTTTTTTTCTGTTGAGGAATTCCTGACTTTTGGAAAATTTATCATTTTTGATCATCTGTTGGACATTTAAGTGCCTACATGTTCATGTTCCTTGGACTCAGCTATGCCTGCCCTTTGGATTTTAATACTTGGATTGTGAGATATATCCAGACCAGACCCTTTCGATGGGTAGTGGTGATATAAACCTGACTCATTTCTTCCTGTGACTCCTACATTTAGAGGGTCTAATAAATCACTAGAGGAGGAATAATTTAAAGCATCTTTTGGTTCTATTATTAAATCAACAAGAATGCCTGGATCCTGCTTCTCGATGTGCTATAATTTATACTATTAGTGTGGATTGTTTTGGTTTTCTAAAAATAATAAATGACCCAATGAATAGCATTTGGCCAGAGGCATACAAGAAACAATCCATAGTATATAGATTTGTTCAATGGCATTTAAAAGACCTTGATTAGAATTCAGCCTGGGCTGGAGCGATGAAAATGCTGTTCACTGATGGCTGCTTAAAGTCGTCTTAAGGAATTCCAATCAGAATACTATAGTAATACATGCACAGCCATGTTTATAGCCGTCCAATTTACAATAGCCAAATCCTGGAGCCTAGGCGTCCATCAACAGATGAATGAATTATGAAATTATGGGATATACACACAATGAAATTTGACTCAGCCATAAAGGAGAACCAAATTATGTCATTTGCAGGAAAATGGATGGAAATAGAGAATACGATCCTGAGATTATTCAGTCACAGAAAGTGAAGGGTCATATGTTTTCTCTCAGATGTGGAAGCTAGGGAGAAATCAGGATACGAGATGAATTCCAGATAAAAGAGGAGAAACCCCAGTGGAGCAATGGAGGGGGTCACGGGGTGGGAGGGGGAAGGACACTCGATGAAGGAAACCCTTCTATTGACGCTAGCTATGTACATATACAACATTATCAATGCCAGTCTCAATATCACATACTGGGAAGGGGAGGGAGTGAGGTAGGGAGGGATCCGGTGGGAAACTCACCAAGTACTATGTGTATATATGTTCCTATCGCTCTGAAAACTTCATTATGATGTGAGATTAGAATGCACCAATAGATGCATATTTTTAAAAAAGAAAAAATAAGCCGAGCGTGGTGGCGCACACTTGTAATTCCAGTACTTGGGAGGCTGAGACAGGAGGATCACAGGTTCGCGGCCAGACTCAGCTACTTAGTGAGGCCCTCCTCAACTTAGTGAGACCCTGTTTCAAAATAAAGATTAAAAAAATAGGGGGCTAGGGGTGGAGCTCAGAGGTAGAATGCCCTTGAGTTCAATCCCCAGCATGGCAAAAATAAATAAATAAATAAATGAATGAATAAATAAATAATTATATAAATAAATAAATAAATAAATAAAAATAAGCCAGGCATGGTGGGACATGCCTGTAATCCTAGTATTTGGGAGATTGAAACAGGAGGTTTGAGACTAGCCTCAGCAACTTAGCAAAACTCTTAGCAACCTAGTGAGACTGTTTCAAAGCAAATAACAAAAATGACTGGGGGTGTAGCTTGGAGGTAGAATGACTCTGGGTTGGATCCCCATTACCATATTTTATATATATATGTGTGTATATATATTTGTGTATATATATATGTGAGTGTGTGTGTGTGTAAAATTAAGCTTTTTTTTTTTAAAGCTGTCCTACATGGCCTAGGCTAGAAGGATTTATAAACAAACATTACTTACCTCCTCCAGTGTCTGGATCCAGCCGTTAGGAGGATCTGACAGTTTGAAGGACAGCTGTAAAGCTGTCTGAATGTCGGGCTTGCTGAAGCTGTTTTCATGATTTTGTTTTTATGTTACCATGTTTGCTCAGCGCTCCAGTAATGAGCTGGGTCAGCACTCCCTATATGTGTGTCTTTAAGGTTCCCTGTGAAAATGTCCATGGCTTGGCCATGGAGTGAGAAGTATTTCTCTGCCATACCTGTTCACCCACACCAGTGCTCCTTCCACCAACCGAAGACCATTTCAACATGCGCGATATCTTAGGATGGGAAGGTCGCCATGCTTCGTGTTTTAGGATTTCTAGGCTTCTCGTGGATGGCTCAGGAGTGAAGGTGGGCAGGGAGAAGGGAGGTAGAGTGGTAAGAATAAATAATTCATCGTTGAATGGAGACTTTTGATTGGTTTTGCCAATGGGTCTGAGCAATCGTTGGTGTTTAGGAAGCAGAAGACAGTTCTCAGGCAAGTTTATTCACCAGAAGCAGACTAAACTATTTATCTGTAAAATTTTGTGGGAAGCGCAAACAGATGAACACACACACACACACACACACACACACACACACACTTTATTGGGCAAGCAAATGTGATCGGTGCTCTTAGGGAACTGAGAGACAGCATGGACATATAACCATAGTAAAACATGACGCTGACATTATTAGTTGTGTGTGTGAGTAAATATGAGAGCTTTGTGTGATGTATTTGTGTGTTATGCAGAAGGGAGGCAGGAGCCAGGTGCGGTAACACACACCTGTAATCCCAGTACTTGGGGAGTTGGGGGCAAGAGGATCACAGGTTTAAGGTCAGCCTCAGCAACTTAGCAAGACCCTGTTTCAAATTAAAACATTTTTTAAAAAAGGGGTGGGGATGTAGCTCAGAGGTAGAATGGCCATGAGTTCAATCCCCAGGACCATAAAATAAAGTAAAAAAAAATATTAAAGGGAGGCAGGAAATGGCACATGTAATTATTTTCCTGAGTCCACAGAAGGCTTTATATTTGATCTACATTTCTCAGGAACGGTCAGAGTGCAGACGAACCTTCCCTTGAGCGCAGGAACTTGGTGTGGGTTAGAGGAATGGTAATGACCACTTTCCCTGTTTGCAGACTGGAGAAGAAAGTCAAATGGGCAGACCTGGACCATGCCGAGCTCGGGGAAGTAGGCAGTGTTTCAGTCGGTTCCATGTACAAAAAAAGATCTCATTAAATTATTTTACCACACCTCACCTTTAAAAGATTCCTCCATTAATTCATTAATATTCAAAGGAATATTTTTATGTAGCAAACATGTATTAATGTCCTGTTAGATGAGAGTATTCAAAGACAACTGTTCTAGGTCAAACAATAATAAAGCCAAAAAAACACCCGGTCGAGGGGTGGGGATAGAAGCACGCAGAAGCTTTTAATGAGCCATTGATCACCACTCTTATGCTACTATAAGTGCATCAAACAGTTAAATTAGGAAAGTTTACCAAAGCATTGCTTTCATTTACTTAAAATTTTTAAAAAAAGAACCATAATAACTCTTGGCCATGTTTGTTCATAATGTTATTTCCCCCCTTCTGATAAAGAGGACAGTACCTGGTGAATAATCAAACAGAAATATTCCAGAAATTTAAGTCAGAAGCTACTGTAAGAAAAAAAAAATTAAAATGACTTTGTTGGGAGGCAAAGTCCTAATGTCTCTTTGAACCAATAAGCACCAAAATAATTTCCCTTGATTTTTTTTAATTGCAATGCTTTTCATGTAATGGTTTTCTGTTTCTCCCACTCAATTTTACTGTTGTTCCTCTAATAATAAATGTCTCGAGGACACCAAGTACATCTTTCTTCTGGGACAGGAAGAGAGAAACCATTAATTGGGATGTCTACTCTGCCTCGAATTACCATTGGGGGAGAAAAAAAGAGAAAAAGAAAAATGGACAAAAAGATTTGTCTTCAAGTTTGTTCATCTATAAAATGGAAATGATAATAAGAGCCACCTAATAGCCTTATTGGATGTTTCAATGAGGAAAGACCAAAAAAAAAAAAATGCACTTGAAGCCATTAGAACTGTGCTGGGAAAACAGTCAATGCTTAATTATGTTAGATATTTCTATTTCATGTTTATGCATTAGTAAACCTACATAACAATTTTTAAAACTACTAGGAAAAAGTCTAAGACATTGGCACACATAACTTTCTCTGGATTTTTAATTCTGGAAAGCAGAGTGCTTGGCATTGTTTGCAGGATTAGTGCATGGAGTTTCTCATAATAAAGTTCCTGTTTAGAGGTCGCAGGCCTGGGGCGGTGATGTCCTGGTCCCCTTGTGTGCTAACCTTGAATTCCTTCTATTGGTTTCTTTCTAGAACACACCAATCATATGCAATCTAATGAATATTTTTTTTTGAGGTACTGGGTAGAACCCGGGGCATTCTACCTCCAAGCTACACCCCCAGCCCTATTTTTTTATTCTTTATTTGGAAACAGGGTCTCACTAAGTAGCTGAGGCTGACCACGAACCTGCGATCCTCCTGTCTCAGCCTCCCAAGTACTGGGATGACAAGCATGTACCACCACGCCCGGCTAGCAATCCAATGAATTTGTAGCCCTGTTACTCTGCGTAGAAGCAGCTTCTGAAACTGGGGAAAAAAAAAAAAAAGGTGGGCAAAATACTACTGGGTCAGGCCAAGGATAATCCTCCCCTAAAAGAAATTTTGGCTTCCCAGTAGTACCAACCAGCTCTTCTCCTTCACTGCCTAGCTGCACAGATGAGGCGAATAATTATGATTTAGCGAAAGAAAGTTAATGGCAATGGAACAAATTGAAACAGTCAACTAAAAGATGTACAAGGAAAACAAGAGTCAGACTTGGCCCCCAGAGCTTGTGGGAAGGAACTTGGTGTTGGCTAGAGAAATGGTAACGACCACTTTCCCTGTTTGTGGACTTTATCAGCAGTTAAGGACCTTATGATTTGCACTGGAGACCAGGCAGGAATGCTAACATAGGAAACCAAGCAAAGAAGTCAACGAAGCGGCACATAATTGAGCCTTGAGGGATCCCTTTGGAAAGCGTCTTGTCATTTAAAAGAATGCGCCTCTGATATCCATCGAGCTGGTTTCGGAGGGCCTGTTTGCAGGAAATGAAAAGTCTAGGCTCTGCTGGTTGGAAAGGGTAGGATAGGGGTGGGTAAGGTTCTCAGATGGAATCAAAGCCTTCTTAGCATTAAAGATGACTATGGGATGTTTGGAGCTGGAGGCACAATGATGCAAATCAAACGGTGTAGTGAGTATCCTGCCCAATAGATGTGAAAGCTTGAGACAGGAGCACAGAGGCAAAGAACCCCTGAATGCTACACACATCTGCTAGAAAGGAGAAGTCGGTGTGAGGGGAGGCGTGGCCACTAATGAGCTTTCAGAGACCCTATGAACCTGGGGACACTAATCTTTAGACTGCCCTCCCTCTGAGTGTAACGGTCAATCCAAATGACAGAGGTCAGCAAGAATACAATGCTAAAATCTCAAAGATGGATCATACACAACTCAGCCACATAGCCCTTCAGTAAGTGGAAGTTGACTTATCATGAGGACACCTCTGTTAAGTTGTAGGAGGAATTGGTGGCTCAGACCAGCTTCCCTTTAATTTTCTAGGAATTTTGAAAGCTGGATTGACACTTTTAAGCATCAATATTTCAGGAGTGGTGGTGCACGCTTGTAATCCCAGTACTTGGGAAGCTGAGACAGGAGGATCGCAGGTTCAAAGACAGCTTCAGCCGGGCGTGGTGGCGTACACTTTGTAATCCCAGTACTTGGGAGGCTGAGACCGGAGGATCAGGGTTCGCGGCCAGCCTCAGCTACTCAGTGAGGCCCTCTGCAACTTAGTGAGACCCTGTTTAAAATTAAAGAATTAAAAAATAGGGCTGGGGGTGTAGCTCAGAGGTAGAATGCCCCTGGGTTCAATCCCTAGTACCTCAAAAAAAAAAAAAAAG